>JACVEC010000077.1:0-45538 GCA_025215565.1 Flaveria ramosissima | reverse complement strand
GATGAAAGGGAAATTTTCTAGCAACAAGTTTTTGACCGTTTGTTCAAAGGTTTTGTGGTTCTTTTCATTTAACAAAAATCAAAGCCAGGTCTTGATGGGATCGGATTTTAGAAATGGAAGTGATAGGTTTTGTTTCGGTTTCTTTTAACTGTTGGTTTGGGTTAAGCAATTTTAAACAACTTTATACAAGACATATTATAAATTGACAGTTCAAGTTCAACCCTAACTAGTTCTTTCCATATCTATTTTATTACCGATACTAGTTCAAGTCGAGTCGGTGCATCCAATTGAAAAAACAAGTATACCCTACATAGTTGACGCTGTCTAGATTTGTGACCAACTAAGTGACTAGCTAATTTTTTTCAAGAAGAAGAAAAATCATCAAAATAGATTTTCAAATAATACATCTTAACTTATTGACAATTTAAACAATGGCTAATACTACCATTCAAGTGATAATTTATTTATTTAATAAGGTCTTTTTAAGTCTGATTAATCTTAAGTACGTCTTTTTCATCTCGTTGATTCAGAAACGACCCCGATGCTTTAATTATACAAACGCTGAGGTACAACGGCTTCATCAAAATCACCATTGGAGGCGTGGGTTTGTTCGGCCTCAATCTAAATCTTATAGGACGACAATAAGTAGACGGTGGCCCCCTCTCATTCAAACATGTAATTTTCACCTTAAAAACCCGATTAGGAAAGAATGTAATATGGAGAAAATAAGTGTTTTTGAAGAACAAGTGAATATCAGATAGGGTAGTTGACAGATGTGTTTGTTGGGTTTAGCATCAAAGGTGATATTGGTCATTAACGTCATGGTTGGGTATAATCCGAAAACGAACTGTTGAAGTAGTATAACAATATGGTGGTTAGTTTTAAAACAAAGTGCCCTACACTTGCCTCCATGCGAACCCACGTTCCTACAATAAAAGAAGTTATTATCCGTTGTGAAGACGAATTAGAAGGTAAAAACGTAGTACTTTATCCGTTCTTAATTGTTTTAAATAAATATTATACACAAGTGTTATTAAAATCAACCACGTAAGAGTGTTATACTTCCATTTTTAAGAAACTACTTAAATATTTAGAAACTATTTTGTTATGATGAGAATAAGCATTATAGAACGAGAAGGAACTTAAAAACTAAAGATATTGTTTATTGAAAGAATTACATATATCTCCTTGTAAACTTCATTAATTATATATATACCCAGCTTAATTTTTTAATTATATATATTCTTTTGTAAAACTTAGTTAATTACATATATACCCAAATTAAAAGTTTAATAACATATATCCCCTTCTAAAACTTTATTAATTACATATATACCTAAACTAAAAGTTTAATTACATATATCTGCTTTATTAAACATAAATATTATATATTATCATATGATTATTTTTATTAAAAATAACTTATATAATTAGTATTTACTTTTATTTTTATTAAACTATAAAATTATGTTATTCTTTTTTTACTAGCTTTTCAAGTTTTGATTATTTACTAATATTTTTATATTAATGTTTTTTATATTCTTTTTGTTATTTTACCTTTTGATGCTAACTTTTTCTGGTTTCTGTATGAGACACTTACAATCTGGTTATGCAACATGATCCGAACATATAATTCTATATTACATAATGAGGCTGAAAGTGTCTTGTATGGGTACCAAAAAAATAGCATAAAAGGTAAAAAATAAAAAGAACATAAAAACCTTTAGTATAAAAATATTAATAAATAATCAAAACTCGAAAAGCAAGTAAGAAGGAAAAACATAATTTTATAATTTAATAAAAATAATAGTAAAATAATAATTATATTAGTTATTTTTAATAAAAGTAATAAAATAAGTAAATATGTAATATTTACGTTTAATAAAGCGGATATATGTAATTAAAAATTTATTTTGAGTATATATGTAATTACCTAAGTTTTAGAAGAACATATATGTAATTAAACTTTTAATTTGGGTATATATGTAATTAACAAGTTTTAGAAGGGGATACAATGTAATTAAACTTTTAATTTGGGTATATATAAACTAAATTTTAGAAGAGGATATATGTAATTAAAAATTTAAGTTGGGCATATGTGTAATTTTTTAATTCATATAAATTTGTTATTAAAAATAAGTATATCATAATAGAGTAATTAAAAATTTATGAACATTACTTTGTAAAATTATCATAATTAACATAAAAACAAATTTAAAAGATAAGAATGTATTATACTTGGCTTACTTTTAAAAGAAGTTTATATAAAAATATTGATTTCAACAAGTTTATCTTATTTCCATAAAGTCTTCTAAAACATAATGGTTTAAGGGAAAACTACTAAGCTGATCAAATAAAATTATCAAATAAACATTAAACATAATCAAAAAATAAAACGATCAAGATCTGACATGTGGCAATTCCTTTCCATATGGGCGATGAAAAGTCATAATTACTCGTCGAAAAGCTGTCTAGGTGAACAAAGCCCATAATTTCTCACCTACGTGTCACTTTTTTGTGTGTTCTCGCTAACGTGATTGATTACTCACAAACTGGGCCCGGAATCATGAGTTTTCCTCCCTTATAATTACCAATATACCACTACTTATTTAGAATTTTCATTTTATTTAAAATACAAAATTTTTAAAAATGTATTTACCAAAAATTTAAAAATAGGTAGTTTTATTGTTTTTTTTTGTCATTTCTTGTTTTTTACACAGTCAAAGTAGTAATTTAATGTGGTTTTCCTTATATATTATAAGCATTCCCTTAACAAATTTGTCTAATCTTATATTTTTAACACATTTATTCTCTTCTTGTAACAATCCTCTTAAAACATCTCAAATAAAAAAATCCTGTTAAACTTTAGTTTTAAAATAAATACTATTTATACCAATAAATCTCTTAACAAGATCAACAAAATTTATATTAAATAATTTGACAAACATAAATAACCTTTCTGTCGGTTCACTAAAAATTAAAACAAACTAAAAGATGCGACATGGACAGATAAAAAACCACCTAAAGTTTAAAGAAAAAACATATTTTTATCATCTGAAATAAAAAAGTTATCACTTTAGCGATATATTAGGAAAATGTATCACTATGTCGGTGATGTAAGGACGAATATATGGTCACTAAAAATATTTTTGTTGTAGTTTAAAATTATATTGGGATATTTAGAAGAAAAAAATAACAAAACTATGTGTTTCCTCTTTTGAAAAAGCTAACAAATACAAGTAATTTGAGAAAAATTATTTAATGTTTATTAAAATGTTATACATAAAATAGAAAATAGAACAATTATAGTAAGCCCAAACTCATGAATTTCGTGTTACGTTCGTGTCGTGTAATAAGTAATAAAACAATCGATTTTTAACTTTTTGGTAAATATTTTTTAAATTTTTTTATATAATTAAAATTCTGAACGAACAGTAACATTTTGGTAATTATAGGTGAAGAAAACCCATAATTTATCGTCTAGTCAGGAAGGAATAATCAGGTAAGCGAGGAACACACAAAAAGTGCCACGTCAACGAGGAATTACAAGCTTTACTAGTGCAATCAACTTTTAGTTGAGAAAATGTGACTTTTCTTCGCCTACGTGGCGAGGAATTGGCACATGCCAGATCCTAATTGGTTTATTTTTTTATAATTTGAATATGTATTTTGTTAATTACATTTATTCAATTGGTCGAGTTGAAAGAGGATAAAAATAAATATAATATTAATTTAATATTAATATAAAATAAATTTAAAACAAAAGTAAAATCAAAGCGTAGAGGTTTACATTTATATACGACTTTATCAAGTTGTACAGTACATACCTCACTTACACTTTACTATAATTTCCAAGTCAAAAAAGAAAAAAAAACTTAAAATTAATCATAATATTAAAATATTATAAGTTTAAAATAAAGAAAAATCAAACCAAGAAGTCTATCAAGTTGTGAACCCATCCTGTGGTGAAATCATTGCGCTCTACGGTTACCTCCATGCGAACTCACGTTCCTTAAAAAAAATTACCTCCATGTGAACCCACGAGCGTCTCATGTGTCGTTTTGGGTCTCCAGTGGGCAATTATCATAGCAGTAAAAGACAAATGGGGAGATCCGACATCATCACTCCCATACATTGTATTATCAAACTACCAATAATTATGCACCGAGGTACGTGTATACTATACTAGGTGTCCTCTCTGCATGAAAACTCATGTGCATGAAGGAAACCTGTTGTTCACCTATTGGTCACAAAACAATGACTCAACAATATTGTCATAAATTAACCCATACGCCTTTGTCTTCACCCAATCGTAAGGATTCATGCACCTCTTAACTAAATCCAAAAGCTCAGTTATAATCATCTGTACCTTATCACCTCTATAAATATCCCCTTTCTTTCATTTCATCTCCAACAAACACAACACAACCCATAACATAACATAACTCCATAACATATTACCAATAAACATAAACCAAATCGCTACTATATACACAATGAGTTGTGTAAGCCGTGTTGGGATGGCTGCTGGCATCGCTGTTGTTAACGGACATAGTGATCAAGGTTACAAGCTCAGACCACTGATCGTTAACTCCTTACAACATGCTAAAAGGGTATTCGCTTCGTCTACTGGTGTCGATCGGGGTGATCTACGTCCACTTTCTTCGCTTTTAAGCTCTGATGTTGGTGTTGGAGGCACGAGGACGACACATTCTGAAGAATCTATCCGTCAAGTGATGTACATTAACTGTTGGGGGCCAAGCTGAATTAAGTTACGAGTGGTTTAATTGGTTGCGGTTGGATTTGTCTCGATGGATGAGGGATCGATCGATGGGTGTTTACTATTTAGGCTGGGAATATGATATGTTGGAAGATGAGGGTGCAAATTGTAAATGTTTTTAACTAACCCTTGTAAAACAACTTCATACTATATGTAGAGTTCCCAGACCAATGAATGATATCGACACACATTTTGGTCCTAAATATATATATATATGTGTATTTATATGTATTCATGTTGGTTGGAGTTGTAGTGATGCTTTTGCTAACATTTTTGTATAAACTAGCAGCCGCGTTCTATTAATCATTATTTCAACGAATTACTAAGGTGCAACGCGTCTAGAAGAGTAGAAGACTACTTAGAATAATAAAAGTAATTAAAAAGCAAGAGATAGAAGAGTAGAACAACATTTTAGTAATTTATTGTGACGAATGTATCTTTAACTTTAACTTGACGCGGTTAGATTCACACTATTTTAGAGAATACAAAGACGAATTTGGAAGGTAAAAACATAGTATATTACGCGTTTTTGTTTTATATAAAACTAAAATATAAGTATCTTTAAAATTAAATACCTAGCGATGGTATACTTAAATTTTAAGAAACTATTTTGTTATAACGAGAATAAGCATTATAGAAAGAGCAGGAACTTAAAAACTAAAAATATTGTATATTTGACAATACTCATATTTGAATAAAATTCATGTATATATGTTATTAAAAACAAGCATATTACAATAGAGTAATTGGAATTTATAAACATTACGTTGTAAAATTAGCATAACTAGTTGGATTCGTCGTTGGGCGTTTTGCGAAATCTCAAATTGCACATATAATGACGATGCAAACTTTTTTAGGTTCTATCAAAGGATAGTTGTTGTTGTCCACCAACATTTCATCATTCTTGCACCACATCCAAACATATCCTTGAAAGCAATATTAGAAACATATTTGGTAACCATATTGTTAAAAATCTAAAACCAAAGCATCAAATATGATATATCAGTTTGTAAGCTAAAAGAACCTAAGGCATCCAACATGTTGCACCTATTTTATATATCTCTAGTCAAGGCAACTAAACATATATCATATTCTTTAAAGTTCTCATGGTAATGCGTTATGTAACACTTAGAAAAAATAAACCTGTGTTTCCGAAACACAAATGATGTAGACACATTAGCAAGTCATCTCATAGAAAAAGATTGGAAAAAAAATTACGACTATTTAAATTGATTAAATGAAGACAGACAAATAAGAGGTGTAAATACAGAGGGCGGTTATATTCTTGTTTAGAAGCCATTTGAACACCTTGCAATACCGATAGTAAACATTAATATTCATTTACTTCATAAATTAACATACAAGTTAATTAACACAAAAACAAATAAGAATATATTGTACAAATCTTTTAAAAAGTTATATAGAAATATTTATTAAAACAAGTATGTCTTAAAAGTTTACATAAAGTCTTCTAAAGTAGTATATTTTAAAGTTAAAAAGGACAAAATAAACATAAATGAAACTAATTTAATATTAAAATAAAATAAATTTAAAACAAAAGAAAAATCAAAGCGCAGAGGTTTACATTTATATACCAGTTTATCAAGTTGTACATACCTCACTAACTCTTTACTATAATTTCAAAGTCAAAAAGGAAAAGAGAAACTTAAATTTAATCAAAATATTAGAACGAGTTAATTGTCTTTATCGTCCCTGAATTTTAGTTTGTTTTATTATTTTCATCCAAAAAAGTTTTTGTTTTTTTCTGAGTCACTGACTTTTTAACAAGTTGCTATTTTCATTTCATTTTCGTTAACATAATTAATTCTGTTTGTTCACTTAAAGACATTTAACTCATTATACAAATAAAAACGTAAATTAAATTATTTGTATAATGACATAAACGCCCCTGCCTTAACAAACGCAATTAACCAAGTTATCAAAAATAGATCAAAATGACTACTTCTTTTTTGAGTGGAAAGAAAAATACTGACAAAACATTATAATTAACTCTATTAAAATTATTATAAGTTTAAAATAAAGAAAAATCTACCTAGAAGTGTATCAAGTTGTGAATACCTTACACTTAAAATTAATAATACAATATCATAAAGCAATATGCACTAAAAGACAATTTAATTCACACACCTTAAAAAAACCATTGGCACTTCCCATTGTTTTCTTCCATAAAACCTGAGGTCGCTCACTTTCTTATCGGTTACATTGCATCTATATATATCCCCATTCCACTAACATCCTTCTTCATCAATCACTTACACTTGCAAAATACACTTCAGATTCAATTCAAATCACAATACACACTTATCATCATATTACAACTAAGTTTTGAAGATCAACCATGAGTCCAACAACAAGAAGAGCATGGATGGTGGCTGGAACCATGGGGTTGGTGGAGGCGCTTAAAGACCAAGGGTTTGCACGGTGGAACTGCACCATCAGGTCCATCCACCACCACACCAAGGCCAGCCTCCGGTCAGTCTCCCAGACAAAGAAGCTCTCTTCTCCGGCGAAAATGGCTTCAACCAGAGCCATAGAAGATAAGGCAAAGCAGTCGGAGGAATCATTGAGAAAAGTCATGTATTTGAGCTGTTGGGGTCCCAATTGATTAAACAAACCTTCACCCACCTGGATTTAGGCTTTAGGTAGATACATATAGAGAAAGCTGATTTTATATATATGTACATGTAATTATGCATGATGTACAACTGGTACAACCTTTATAATGGAAGAAGTTTCGATTGAGATCATAACTATTATCTATGAAGTTGTATGATAGACGTTTCGAACTATACCGATATGAGATAAGATTAGACTATGCATTGTGGGATAGAATTTAATTTTAAAGTTATTTATAATATTGTGAAATTTGATTTAGACCGGATAAACACCGACACTAAAAAATGTTAAGAGAGTCTAGCAATTTGTTTAATTAAGTTAATAAATTAGATTATTTTGTTTTAATATTTTTTTATTGTTATAATAATTATTATCGTATTATAAATTTTTAAATACGACTTATATTATAGAGATCAAATTTTTTCTAATCGCCCAAAGCTTAAAATTTTCCAAAAACATTCGGGACTGGCCTTGATGGCAAGCCATGGCTCACGCCCTGGTTCACGCCCACAACTAACACGTATTACTTTCTACGGATGTAATATCAATAGACTGGGGATGTTTATCAAAGCATTTTATAACATCTTAAACTTAAAAATCAAAAGCATTATAGCATCTTAAAATTTTTGTAGAAGTTATACATTTATAACATATTTATTAAATACTCTACGAACAAATTTTTGAAACGTTTTAACATATAATATTTTCACACTTTAACTAATTTAAAAATTATTCGAAGTTGTTAATATAATCAGAATATACTTTATTACTTTCTAGGGTAAAAATTAGTTACAACTTAAAAGGTGCTTTAAGAAAGATTTTACTTAAATCAGTTTAAACTGGTTCCTCGACCCTATCTTTGAGTAATTGAGAAGAAGGGGGTGATTGCGGGAACCACCGGGTTGACGTGTACAAACCAGTTTTTCCGGTTCCAGTCCAGAGAAGTTTTAGTTTGTGTGAACGAAAGTTAGACTGCTTCTTGATGGAGTTTGTGTTTTTAGAAGAAAGCATTGGTATTGTTTGTTTTCTCTGCAACAAAATGTCTGGAGTTTGCAGACCACATCTGCAGACATCGGCAGGAGAAGAGGTGGACTAAACCTCTGCAGTCTGCAACAAGAAGAGTGTCTGTTTTTTAACATTTGCAAACTGTTAAAATCAACTAGTGATGGTATACGGCGGTGTTGGACGGTGGTGGTGATAGTAGATGGTGGGTGATGGTGGTGGTGGACATTGGTGGTGGTGGGTGATGGTATTTAATACTCAACAAACTTTAGAAGACTTTATAAGTGGTTGTGCAAAGTCTGCACCATGCAGACCTCACACATACCCTTTTCAATAAAAAATGTTTTAAAAAACAAACACTCTGCAAATCTCAACATTTGCACGTGGTCTGCACGACGCAGACAAAAGATGTTAGGAAGAACTTTTCTGAAAAAATAAATACCCCCTAAAACATGACATGTTGTAAATTGATAGTTCAAGCTCGACCCTGTAACCAATTCTTTCCAACTTCGTTTTAGTATCGCTTTCAGTTCAGGTTGGTTTGTTGGGGTAAAATAAAAAATAATAATAATAAAAACATATTACATTAGTTACAAAAACATAATATTAATAAATAATTTTCAATTATATCATATTAGCACTTTAAAAAAATTTACTACAAATATACGACCCTACTTTGATAGATAAGTGTTTTATTAACCGGGTTCACATATACGTTTTCAAGTACAGACTTTCCAAATTGACCGAGTTCTACTTTATAGTATTGGAATCGAATTAAAAGGAGCTCTCTAGTTGGAATTTACACACACAACCTTATCCTATGAGTTTGGCACCCCTAAACCATTCAGGAGAAAACCTACATGTGAGAAAATCTTTGGTTCATCTGAGAGCATTTTTAAGACTTGAACTCAAAACCTTATTTTTTTAATTGTTTCGAATATTTGAACCATTCAAGCTGAGAATCATTATGGTAAATACTTTTTTTAGTTACTTCCTTTTGAGAGAAAAACAAAGAACTATCCTAGTATCGCGGGCCCTAAGGAGTGGCGGAATGAAATTCCGTCCAGGGACCACTCGCTCGGAAGTACAATTTTTTTTTCAAAAATTATATCATATATATATATATATATATATATATATATATATATGTATATATATATTTATAAAAAGAATAGATATAAACTATAAGTGAATCAAAAACTTAACCCAATTGTTTAATTGTATAATTAAGTGATTGGTAATTAAGTCAATTAGAAACCCAACTAAAAAAGAACAAAATTTGATTGCATTTGTTTATCTGATCTTGATCAAATCCACGGGGGGATTCAGCTGTTGCGTTACATGGGCAGTCATTGGTGTGCTCGCTATGTGTGTAATGTTATCATGCATATGTATGCAAAGAACGGGCCTATTAAGTTTGTGTGTAAGATGTTTGATGAAAATACCTGGGAGAATGGTGGGGTAACAGGGTTGAAGATGGTCGTTTGTTTGGTTTGATTCTTGAGAGAAATGTGATCATCTCGACTAAATAAGCACCTAATACTATTATATTCAAAATTTAAGAAACTATTTCATTGTGATGAAACTAAACGTTAACCGAGTAGGAATTTAAAAATTAAAATAATAATATATTTGACAACAATCGATTTTGAATAAAACTTATACGAAAATGTTATTGAAAAATAAGCATATCACCACGATATACTTGCATAAGTAACACGAAAACGAATTGAAAAAATTAAGATATATTATACTTTTTATGTTTTATTTTAAATAAAATTTATATAAAAATTAAATAAAAACAAGTATGTCGTTAAAGTTTACACCAAGTATTCTAAAGCATTACGCTTATCAAGTTGTACATACCTCACTTACACTTTACTCGAATTTTAAAATCAATGTTACAATATAATAAAAATCCAAATCAAAATAAAAATCAAACCTAGAGGTCGATCAAGTTGTAAATACCTTACACTTAAAATATCTATATTATATATAAAACATATGAGAGGGATATTTTAAAATACCATAAAATTAAGAACACTTACTCCATTCAATGCATAAGATACAATCACTTTTGAGGATAAAATAGTATTTACAACATTATTACAAATTACCTCTTATAATTAGTTACATAATAACCTTACATTTACTAACACTTGCATAAAATATTATATTATCTACCCATTAACAAAAAAACATAATATGTATTAAGATTTTAGCTATATTTCTTTTAATTTATCACATTTAAAAAAATTTTGAGACTATAACTTAACTTGTGTTTTTTTTAAACGTTTTGGTATAATTTTTTTGGTAACAGATCTGTATTTTCTGATATACAATAAGTTAATGCGCATATGTACAAGTAGTTATGCATGATCTATTTATTTGGTGTTTTAAATTTTAGTTTATAAAAAATATATTATAACTTTTGTAAAACTACTACAAAAATAATAAATATTAAATACACGTGTCGAATATAAAATAACATCCCACCATATTGCGTACACCCTTCTAATTATAATATCACAAAGCAATGTCGACTTATGTGCTAAATGACAATTTAATTCACACGCCTTTAAAAACCATTGGCACTTCCCGCTGTTTTATTCCATAAACCTGGGTCGCATACTTTCTCATCTGTTACATTGCATCTATTTATACCCCCCATCCTACTCTTCTTTCTCATCAATCACTTGCAAAACACACTTGAGATTCATATCACAAAACACACTTATCATCATATTACAACTAAGTTTGAAGATCAACCATGAGTCCAACAACAAGAAGAGCATGGATAGTGGCTGGAACCGTGGGGTTAGTGGAGGCGCTTAAAGATCAAGGGTTTGCACGGTGGAACTACACCATCAGGTCCATCCACCACCACACCAAGACCACCCTCCGCTCAGTCTCTCAAACAAAGAAGCTCTCTTCTCCGGCCAAAATGGCTTCAACCACAGCCATACAAGATCAGGCAATGCAATCGGAGGAATCGTTGAGGAAAGTCATGTACTTGAGCTGTTGGGGTCCCAACTGATTAAGCAAACAAACCTTTTGCACCTGCAGCTTTTAGGTAGATAGATGGATATAGAGAGGCAAGAATATTATATGTACATGTAATTATGCACGATGTACAACTGGTACAAACTTTGTAATGGAAGAAATTTACATTGAGGTCAAAACTATTTATCTTTAAAATAGCTGTATGATACAATTTTGGCCTTTAACAATACCATATTACGGGAGATAATAAAGGGTGTCAACTGGCAAATATAAAAGGGAATTTGTTTAAATGGTACCTAGGAGTGTTAGTATAGTATCTCATTTATAAAAGATTGTACTTTGAGTACTCTCTGTGTAGCTTTTAATTTGTGAGTTAAGTAAAGTTGTAAGTTTGCTGTTATTTGGAGGGGGTAAATAACAATAATAATATAATTCATGGACGGTGGATGTTTATCAAACCATTGTTCGCAAGCATAAACAATGAACTGCTTTATATTTCTGTAACACACTAATAATTTTGTGAAAGTTATAAAATCTTATAATCTTATATATAAAACTCTACCAGCATCTTAAAAAAGTACTTATAAATTATTTTCCCTTTTAATATCTAATTTGTTTCAAGTTGTTAATTTAAGAAACATGTACTTTATTTCTTTCTGGAAAAAAATTTAGTTAAAACTCAAATTTGTCTTGAGAGAGATTTTAAATTTTAATTCAATGAATTCAAATTTATAACTGTTACGGCGGTCATCATGTAGTGGGCCAAGTGGTGAGGCCTAGGTGATGGGCTTGTGAACCCGGCCTGATCTCTGAGAAAAAGAGAGGGAACCAAGGTGGCAGGCCCACGGTAATGATTTGTGGCAACTAATTCCTATTTCAAAATCATTAAAACGAACATTTGACCAGTCAAAGTTAAGATAATAAGCATTAACTTTTCGTTTTAGAAAAATAAGTATGTAATTTCTCTAGAAGTTCTTATTTTTAGCATAATTTGATCCTAAAGTGTAGATTACTAGCCTATTAGGAAATTGATAACATTAATTTTGAGGCATATATTGGGGTAGAGGATGTCAATTGTATTTTTTTAGGGTGGCAGGTTTTATTGTTTAAAATCTTTTAAGTTGACCGGTTGAATGTGTCAAGTCAAACCAAACTCATATACTTCTTGGTGTATGTCATGTCTGACTCGCTTTACATCATGTTGTGTTGACACTGAGTTTTAAATCGACCCGTTAATGTTTATTGTAAATGTAGAGCAACCATATATATGTAAAGGTTGATACAAATTTCAAAAGGTAAAACTAAAGTAAAAGAATTGAGAAAAAACAGTGAAATTTAAATATAATGTTTTAAAAGTTATGTTTCTATGTACCACGTCTTCATCTTTTGTTTGACCATATAACACGGTATAAGGCACACCTATACCAAAAGAAATTAAAATTGTATGGTATCTAGACTCTAGAGAGGGGTTGTGTTTCTCACATGTACCTAGTGTAAAGGAATTATTCAATAGTTAATCTGAATAATTCAATTGAATACAAATTAGTTTGAATCGGATTAACTATGTTTCTATGTATGTATGTTTTGTGAAGCTGATCAGGAAGAAGAATATGACCACTATAACTCAAATTTTGTGATGATGGGGTGAAACTTCCAAAAACGGTTATCATCTTAAAATATACTATTTTTGTTCCTGAAAAATATTTTGATGATTTTTATAAACAAATAATTATCAAAATAAAACAAGAGATATGACCCTCTATCCTTTGGACCCCACTCCTCCCGTACTTACTCCGTTCACCCTTGAAAGTCTGAAAAGCTCGTTATGTTCTTGTCTTTTCCGTTCGATGAATTGTCGTCGTATTCTCGTAGAAACTCCAAAACGAACTATTTTATTGAAGTTAGTATAAAAATATATGATGGAGAAAACAAAGCTAGCCCCCTATCATCCACTCCATGTGAACCCACGTGCGACTCATCACTCATGTGTCGTTTTGTATCTTCTTAAATCACCAAAAACTATTTAATGCATGGAGGTACCGTACGTGTATTCTAGGTGTCACCTCTGCATGAAAACTCATGTGCATGAAGGAAACCTGTTGTTCACCTATTGGTCACAAAACAATGACTCAACAATATTGTCATAAACTAACCCATACGCCTTTGTCTTCACCCAATCGTAAGGATTCATGCACCTCTTAACTAAATCCAAAAGCTCAGTTATAATCATCTGTACGTTATCACCTCTATAAATATCCCCTTTCTTTCATTTCATCTCCAACAAACACAACACAACACAACCCATAACATAACTCCATAACATATTACCAATAAACATAAACCAAATCGCTACTATATACACAATGAGTTGTGTAAGCCGTGTTGGGATGGCTGCTGGCATCGCTGTTGTGAACGGACATAGTGATCAAGGTTACAAACTCAGACCACTGATCGTCAACTCCTTACAACATGCTAAAAGGGCATTCGCTTTGTCTGCTGGTGTCAATCGAGGTGATCTACGTCCACTTTCTTCGCTTTTAAGGTCAGATGTCAGCGTGGGAGATAGGAAGACTATGCATTCTGATGATTCTTTGCGGCAAGTGATGTACATAAACTGCTGGGGGCCGAGCTGAATTAAGTTACGAGTGGTTTGGTTGCGGTTGGAGTTGTAACGATGGATGAGGGATCGATCGATGGGTGTTTACTGTTTAGGCTGGGAATATGATATTTTGGAAGATGAGGGTGCAAATTGTAAATGTTTTTAACTAACCCTTGTAAAACAACTTTCATACTATATGTAGAGTTCCCAGAACAATGAATGATATCGACACACATTTTGGTCCTATATATATATATGTGTGTATTTATATGTATTCATGTTGGTTGGAGTTGTAGTGATGCTTTTGCTAACATTTTTGTATAAACTAGCAGCCGCGTTCTATTAATCATTATTTCAACGAATTACGTACTAAGGTGCAAACGTGAAATCTCAGTCTGCCCATATAATGCCGATGCAAACTTATTTTAGGTTCTATCAAAGGATAGCTGTTGTTGTACACCAACATTTCATCATCCTAGCTTGCACCACATTCAAACACCCTTGAAAGCAATATTAGAAATATAATTGGTGATCATTATGTTAAAAATCTAAAACCAAAGCATCAAACGTGATATATCAGTTTGTAAGCTCAACAAACCTAATGCATCTAACAAAGCATCTTATATATCCCTAGCCAAGGCAACTAAACATATATCGTATTCCTCTAAAATTCTATTCTTACGGGAATGCATTATGTAACACTTTAAAAAAATAAACATGTGTTTCCGAAACACAAAATGATATAGAAACGTCATCAAGTCATCTCACAGAAAGGGATTGGAAAAATTTACGACGACTTTTGAAATTGATCAAATATTCATCTGACTCGTGTAAGCCAAACACCGTTAGCAAGCACGCTGTAAACACAACACATGCTAACAAAACATGTAGGTGAACCTGAAACATGAAGACCAGAAAAAGGAATAAAACTGCTAATAAAAAAAATCATGTACATGCTGATAAAAAAAGAAAGTGGTTAATGCATGCCTTATCTAATTCAAATGGGTAACACAAGAACCTAAACCTAAACATGTAAAACTATAATTAGTATTCAATAACCATTAACCGATAACAAAACATGACTAAAACTTAAGATCATATTTTAAACTCCAACTTTTTACTTAGCTTTGATATTTTATAAATCTCGATAATATTCAATATTCATTTCAAATGAAAATAGAGAGCGTTTCCAATAACAAACTGCTACCACCGGCGGCCCTTATTCATTTCAACTGAACACCATAGCACTAACAATTATCTGAGACAACTTAAATTACGTACAAACTATAGAACAATACTATGCACTGTAAACATGGGCGTGTTCGTCACAAAAAAAAAAGTTTCCTTGAACAATAAAAGAAAAGTTCAAAGAAAATAAGGTCTCTTGTAATCCAACAACATCAGAGGCAGCTTAACAAAATCAAACCAAATAATATAAACTAGATGCAAACACATAAATAGTGTTTTTTATTTCTTATTCCAATAATCAAACTGTTAACCCAAGAGTAATATTTCCCCATGTCTATCACTTAATAATATGATTTATAAGCTCTTATCATTTATGTATTGAGTCAACCCAGAAACATATGGTAAACAAAAAAAATTCACACTTTAATAGCAAAACATTGAAACCAACACCATACTATGCAACATCAATAACAACCCCTAATTTAGTCCACAAATGAACATAAGAGCATTCATAGTGGAGTTTTTAAAAGTATGTGAATTTGTTTGGTATATTATATGAAATGGTTTTGACTGATTGTGAGTGAAAGAGAGAGAAAATGTTATTGTAAATTAGTATATTTGAAGAATTACTATTTAATCCTTATAAATTTTTTATATTTTTTAAAATAATTGTGAGTGGAGGAGAAAGAAAAAAATAATGATAAAGGTATAAAAAGTATTATTAATTGAAAATAAGAGAGAAAATATAGTGAATTTTTAATGTAATTATATGGATAAAGAAAATGCGACAAATATAAATTTACAATTTCTAACAAAGACATTGATTTTAACTTGCATTCTACAAAAAGCAAAGAACTCATAACCCAAATCAAGTAAGGTAAGAGCAAAATTCACAAACATGCAACAACAATCAGGCATAAAAATACCAAAAAAAAGTCAGCACCAACGTAAAGGGTCTTTTAGATGTGTAGATAATATATCAAAACCAACAAAATCTTACCATCGGAGACACAATAGACTAAAAAGAGGGAGGAAATTCTGGCGACTCAAACTGCGGGAACAATGAGATAATTATGCACAGTTATAGTCTCATGCAAAAACTTCTTGTACACCCTGTAATAACAGATGTTCAACATTGTTCGTTTCCTTTATCAACCAAACCATCGCCAAGCGTCATCATAGATGGCAAGTTGGCAACTACTGGTAATAGCTCGTCATATGTAGACACCACCGCCACCTAGCCAACACCGGCAACACCTCTGACTGGCCACATCACATAACTCGTACGGCCTAGCCAAGGCCCGCGTGCACGGTGATCGGCCACAACACCGAACCCAGGACATCTCTCCCATATCCTTGAATATCTAACGAAACAACAAATGAAGACGGAAAAATAAGAGGTGAAAATATATAGGGCAGTTATAGTATTGTGTAAAGGCATTTGTACACCTTGCAATACCAGTAGTAAAACACTATTCATTTACTTCATAAATTAACATATAGGTTAATTAACACAAAAACAAATTCAAAGGATAAGAATATATTATATGAATCTTTTAAAAAAATTATATAGAAATATTTATAAAAAGAACTGTGTCTTAAAAGTTTACATGAAGTCTTCTAAAGTAGTTTATTTTAAAGTTGAAAAGGATAAAAATAAACATAAAACAAAAGAAAAATCAAAGCATAGAGGTTTACATTTATATACGACTTTATCAAGTTGTACATCCCTCACTAACACTTTACTATAATTTCAAAGTCAAAAAAGAAAAGAGAAACTTAAAATTAATCAAAATATTTAAACAAGTTAATTATCATTTTCGTCCTTGATTTTAGTTTTTTTGCTCTTTTCATCTAAAAAAGTTTTTGTTCTATTCTAAGTCACTGACAAAATTGTTATTTTCATTTATTTTCGTCAACTTAGTTAATTGTGTTTGTTTAGTTAAGTATATTTAAGTCATTATATAACAAACACTTAAATAAATTATGTATAGTGACATAAATACCCTTAACTTAACAAACGCAACTAATTAATTAAGTTAACGAAAATGAATGAAAATGATAAATTTCTAAACTGTCATGGCCGGACCCAGGAGAGACGTAAAACTATTTTACTCTATTAAATATTATAAGTTTAAAATAAAGAAAAATCAAACCTAGAAGTTTATCAAGTTGTGAATACCTGATACTTAAAATAATACAATATCACAAACCGATGTCGATTTAAGCACTAATAGACAATTTAATTCACACACCTTAAAAACCATTGGCAGCTCCCACTGTTTTATTCCATAAACCTGGGGTCGCATACTTTCTCATCTGTTACATTGCATCTATATATACACCCCATCCCACTCTTCTTCCTCATCAATCACTCGCAAATCACACTTGAGATTCATATCACAAAACACACTTATCATCATATTACAATTAAGTTTGAAGATCAATCATGAGTCCAACAACAAGAAGAGCATGGATGGTGGCTGGAACCGTGGGGTTGGTGGAGGCGCTTAAAGATCAAGGGTTTGCACGGTGGAACTACACCATCAGGTCCATTCACCACCACACCAAGGCCAGCCTCCGGTCAGTCTCTCAGACAAAGAAGCTCTCTTCTCCGGCGAAAATGGCTTCAACCATAGCCATACAAGAAAAATCAAAGCAATCGGAGGAATCGTTGAGGAAAGTCATGTACTTGAGCTGTTGGGGTCCCAATTAACTGATCAAACAAACCTTCTCCCACCTGGATTTAGGCTTCAGGTAGATAGATAGATATAGAGAAGCAAGAATATTATATGTACATGTAATTATGCATGTTGTACAAGTATAATCTTCATATATATTCGATTGAGGTCAAAACTATTTTATCTTTATAAGTGTAATATTAATCAGAACCACCTATCACTTTCTCAGCCGTGAAGGGAATTTGTTTAAATGGTACCTATGGGGTGATCGTAAATGATTGTGAGTGAAAAATAGATGAAATTTATGAAGATTGTAACATGATTTCTTATATTGGGAAAACACGGTTTAACTTTTATAAATTTTTTAATATTTTTAAAATTGATTGTGAATGCAAATAATTATAAAAATAAAAAAATAATATTTTTTAAAAAACTAGAGTAAAACAAATATAAGAATGAGAATCAGAAAGATAGTGATTATGCTGTTAGTATAGTATCTCATTTCTAAAAGATTGTAAATTTTAGTACTTTCTGTGTAGATTTAAATTGTGAGTTAAGTAGAGTTGTAAAGTTAAATTTGTTTTAAGAAAGATTTTAATTCATTGAATTCAAATTTATTACTGTTGCGGTAGTTATTATGTAATGAGCAAAGTGGTGAAACTGGCCGTAAAAGGCTAGGTAGTGAGCTGGTGAAACCGGCCTGATCTCTGAGAGAAAACGGTGTGAAGTGTGAACCGTGGTGCAGGCCCACGGTCACGATTTGTAGCCAACTAATTCATTTTTTCAAAATCACTAGTTGTGATTCACCCGCGCTTTGCGTGGGTCCCGTTTCATGAAAAGGTTGTCGTTAACCGGTGAGAGTTTAGTTGTTTCTTCTATGTGCTATGCGGCATCACATTGTTTGTTATTGATATTGGTTCGGCTTGACATTGTCTGATCATAGCGAATACCGATACTAGTTTCGAATACCAATGGCAACACCGATGATGTTCCACTCATGGTTGATTCAGCTCGGCACACGACTTGAATTTAGGCTTTATCACTATCGTAGAAGATAAAACGAATACTGATACTAGTGACTATGCTCGTTCATAATCGGTTTGATTCAACACGACACACCAATTGTAACCACACTAATTTATGAACTGAGTTTGGTAGTTATCGCCTAGACTCGTCGAAAATCACAAAAGAGAATATTGATATCAATGTTGGCAACAATATCTTAGCTCATAATTAGTTGGGTTCATCGGTGGTACCACAATGGTAAGTGCAATTGAACACAACTCCGTTTTCCAAAACGTTTATATCAAAATGTAACAAAAAATAAAACAAGTTTAAAGCGTAAATTATATATAATAAATCTATAAAATAAACAAAGTTTAAAAAGTACCAAAAAAACAAAACAAACCCACTTAAAAGCAAATTCGTATGGAAAAAAATGTAAATTGAAAAACTATTCTGACAAATATAAAAAAATAGCGCATAAAATATACCTTTAATCTTATGCTCAATAAATAAATAGATAACACTTTAAGAATAAAACTAAAGCCAATCTAAAGATGCCACACAACTAAATCACTAATCATTTCTTTGCAAACTTAATAGATAGATCATAGATAACTACAACGAACATAATAAGCATTAAGTTTTGGTTTTAGAAAATAAATTTAATTTCTCTAAAAGTTTTTGTTTTAAGCGTAGTTTGAATCAGGTATTGTTATGTTATTATCATCGTATTCTACTATTCTTTGATCCTAAAGTGTAGATACTTGCATTAGGAAATCGATATAATTGAATTTGTGGAATATAGTAGGGTATAGGATGTCAATGTATTTCTTAGAGTGGTAGTTTTTGCTGGTAAAAAAACTTTCTAAAAATTAGACGGGTTGATATGTCAACACAAAAACAACTCTTATACTTCTTGGTGTGTCACATTGACGCGCTTTATATCATGTTGTGTTGAGGACTTGAGGTTGAGTTTTAAATTGACCCATTAATGTTTATTTGTAAATGTAGAGCAACCAAATGTAAAGGTTGATACAAATTTTAAGAGGTAAAATACTAAAATATAGGAAAGGAATAGAGAACAAGCAGTGAATTTTAAATTTAAAGTTTTAAAAGTAATGTTTCCACGACGTATCACGTCTTCATCTTTTGTTTGATTATATAACACGAAAGTCTTAAAAAGTAATTTTTCCACGTATCATGTCTTCATCTTTTGTTTGATCATATAACACGGTATAAGGCATACCTATACCAAAAAATATTGAAATTTATGGTATCTAGAGAGAGGCTGTGTTTCGCACGTGTACTAAGTATAGATGAATTATTTGATAGTTCATCCGAATAAATTAATTGAATACAACTAAAATTGAATCAAGATCAACTATGTTGTTGTGTATGTATTTTTCATGAAGCTGATCAAGAAGAAAAATAATATGACCAAATTACTCTAGAAATCAAATTTTGCAAGGATGAGTTGAAACCGCCAAAGTCTGTTATCATCTTAAAATACACTATTTTGGTCTCGGAATTTCACATGTAGAACTTTACCAAAAACAATTTTTGATGTTTTTTATAAAGCAATATTTATTAACAATCTTTGTCCCGTACTTGCTCCGTTCACCCTTGAAAGTCTCAAAAGCTCATTATATTCTTGTTTTTTCCGTGCGATTAAATCGTCGTCGTATTCTCGTAGAAACTCCAAAACAACTATTTTATTAAAGTTGGTATATCTTAAAATATGATGGAGAAAACAAATTAAGCTAGCGCCCTATCATGAATCATCCAACTCCATGTGAATCCACGTGCGACTCATCACTCATGTGTCGTTTTGTATCTTCTTAAACCACCAAAAACTATTTAATGCATGGAGGTACCGTACGTGTATTCTAGGTGTCCTCTCTGCATGAAAACTCATGTGCATGAAGGAAACCTGTTGGTCACATATTGGTCACAAAACAATGACTCAACAGTATTGTCATAAACTAACCCATACGCCTTTGTCTTCACCCAATCGTAAGGATTCATGCACCTCTTAACTAAATCCAAAAGCTCAGTTATAATCATCTGTACGTTATCACCTCTATAAATATCCCCTTTCTTTCATTTCATCTCCAACAAACACAACACAACCCAACCCATAACATAACTCCATACCATATTACCAATAAACATAAACCAAATCGCTACTATATACACAATGAGTTGTGTAAGCCGTGTTGGGATGGCTGCTGGCATCGCTGTTGTTAACGGGCATAGTGATCAAGGTTACAAACTCAGACCACTGATCGTCAACTCCTTACAACATGCTAAAAGGGTATTCGCTTCGTCTACTGGTGTCGATCGGGGTGATCTACGTCCACTTTCTTCGCTTTTACGCTCTGATGTCAACGTCGGAGATAGGAAGAACACGCATTCTGATGATTCTTTGCGGCAAGTGATGTACATAAACTGCTGGGGGCCAAGCTAATTAAGTTAAGAGTGGTTTAATTGGTTGCGGTTGGAGTTGTAACGATGGATGAGGGATCGATCGATGGGTGTTTACTGTTTATGCTGGGAATATGATATTTTGAAGATGAGGGTGCAAATTGTAAATGTTTTTAACTAACCCTTGTAAACCTTTCATACTATATAGAGTTCTCAGACCAATGAATGATATCGACACACATTTTGGTCCTATATATATATATATATATATATATATTTATATGTATATATATATATATTTATATGTATTCATGTTGGTTGGAATTTGTACTGGAAACATGGTTAACTCTTATGCCTTTGCTAACATTTTGTATAAACTAGCAGCAATGCGTCTGGACTCTAGTAAGAAATAGAAGAGTAGAATAACATTTTAGTACATTTATGTGACGAATGTAACTTTAACATTAACTTGACGCGGTTAGAATCACACTCGTATCATTTTTCAAAATTTCAACTTTTAACTTGACGGCTAGAACACATACGTATCATTTCTAAATGTAAGCTTAAACAAACAGGTAAAAGCATAGTATCTTATCGGTTCTTGTTTTAAATAAATATTATATATAAGTATTAGTAAAATTTGCAATGGTATACTTAAATTTTAAGAAACTATTTTGTTATGGTGAGAATAAGCATAGAATGAGGAAGGATATAAAAACTAAAAGTACTGTTTATTTGACAATATTATACTCTCATTCGAATAAATTTATATAAACTAGAAGTATTCCGAGGCGCGTTGCGCCAGGACTAACCTTGCACTACTTTAATTTAAAGGATTCATCGCAATGATAGTTCGAACCACCGCTGAACAACCTTGGAACAATAGAGTGGTGCTTATCAGATAAATTAAACGAAAAGATTACCTAATTTTTTCGTATAATAATAAATCTTTGAAGTCTTAGGTTACTTACCAAATGGCTTTAGGATGAACAATGATGCATATGGCATTTAGGTCCCTTAATTACACTAAGAGGTACAGCCCTAGCAACACCCAAATGTTTTTAGTACCTGAAGGATGATTCTGACGAAATAACAAAGTAAAATCTTATTAAAACAGAAATTGGTGAACTATATTGGTCAAACTAAAAAAACAAATTTTGTCATAAACATGAATGCCTAAAAAGTAAATTAAAGAAACAAATGGAGAATCTCTAAACTGTAATGATCCCTTAGGCCTTACATCAAATAGGTATCAATACAAAAAAAAGTCTTACCATAAGTTGATAATATAATTATCATCTCTTCCAAAGCTTTGATCATCTAACGAAAGGAAATACAAAACTTCAGTTGCAGTACAATTAAAAAAAAAACTCAATAAATAATGTACATGACCATACGAAAGAAAGTGGAAATAAAGAATTAAAACAGTTTAAACCAAATTGTATAAAAACATAAGAAAATAACTTTAAACTTATGCAGAAGAAAATAAAGCAAGATCATCATATAAATACGCATAATCAAAAGCTCAAAGCAGCAAGACGATCAAACAAATATCCAAAACCAAAACAAAAAAAAAAACTCTATAATATCCCTAGCATAACAATTCGCAAACCAACATAAATAAGAGACCAAAAAATTAAATATTCATTACTAAAAAGTCACTGTCGTCCTTCAAAAGACAACCACAAATATCGTTGAAGAACGCAATGGGTATAGATCACTGAGGAACACACACAATCAAGCATATAGGATAATAAAAAACAAATTACATAAGAAACAGACATGAAACACAACCTTAATCAAAGAAAAGTCCTTTGAATACCAGAGGGCTAATCGAGTAACTTGGGTGCAAAATAAGAACTTCAATTTCAATATTTCACAACATAACCAAACTAAATTTCAAGAAACCAGAAAAGAAAACTCAGTAATCAAGTTTTAAATGTTTGTACATCCACACTCAAAGACACATTGAATGAAGCCACTAATCGATCAACTTGGGTGCACAATCATCAATAGGAAAATGTCCAAACAAACACTAATTTCACGAACAAATAATGCAAATACCTTCGTATAAATTAGCGATCGTGAATTAAACATTTGATACACCTCCGGTCCTTCTTCTATTAATCTCCCGGTCCTTCTTCCATCGGTTCCTCTGCTTCTAAATTCTTCTTCTTCTCTCTCTTTCTAAACTCTTCTTTCTATTTCTTTCTTTTGATGTAGGATGCCACTAAGAGGTTTACAGACAACACGTGGCAAAGCAATGCTTCACAATCTTATACCTAGAGAAGAAGCAGTGGTACGTGCATTAATAAGTTGTAAACCCTCTTTAATCACTTGTGCATCACTGTAGCTAACAATGTCTTTTTATATAGATAGATAATATGCTATTAAAAGAAGCATATCATAACAGAGTAATTAAAATTTATAAACATTACTTTGTGAAATTAGCAAATACGAATTCAAAAGATAAGAATATATTATACTTGGCTTACTTTTAAAAGAAGTTTATATAAAAATATTGATTTCAACAAGTATCTTTTAAAAGTTTCCATAAAGTCTTCTAAAGCATAACATTTTAAGGGAAAATTATGGAATTAACTAATTGATCAAATGAAATTATTAAAAGAGTAAACTATATGGATCGTCTCTGAATTTTGCTCAAATTTCACATTTCATCTCTGAGATTGAAAAATTATAGGTTTAATTCCATGCATCATATGGGGGATTGCTAGGCATCATGGTCATCACAGCCTGCTTGTTACGCGACGTGGCCATCAAGGTTCGTTTGCCAGGCAACATGTCGGGGACTCTAGGTATCGTGGGGGCCATTGCTAGCCAATGTGATCAAAAAGGGGCATGCCATGCCTCTAGCACTTTGGTCGCTCAGCAAGCTTGGCTAGGCCCTGGGTGTGTAGAATCCCATACCCTTATATATATATTTTGTACAAAAAGTAAAGTGCGAGGCATTGCAAGGATTTCCCTATAAAAAAATCTCGTTTTCGGGTCGGCATGACCCGGGGGCTGGTACTTGTCGGCCCCGAGGGCTTGGGGTCGAGATTTCATGTAACCCCTCGCCGTCGCCAGCCCTCCCCGGCGTCACCACTGTTTGAAGCTGAAGCACCACTATGGCGCTATTCCTACTGTCAGACACTCCCACGATCTCCGATCATCTCAAGAAAACATTCCCAAGAATCACTGAAAATTCAGAGCTAAAAAAATCTTTAACTTTAAACACAAGATTTCTAAACGAAAACGTTGAAATATATAAAATTGATGGCAGAAAATGAGATGGATAAGAGTAAACCTCTATTATTGATGGACTGCAAAAAGGGTTCTCTGTAATTTTTATTCTTTATGAAATATCTTTGATGTTGTAAATGGTAATTTAAAACACAAAATGGATTTAACTAGTACAAAGTCCCCCTATTGCGGCGGGTCGTAAAAACATACCTAGTAGCACCGATGTTACATTACCATCAACGACCATCAACACTGAAAAAACTTGTATTATAAATAAATAAAAGATGGAAAAAGAAAACCCAAAAAATATTAAAAACCAAACCGAACAAAAAGTATACGTAAAAATATTGAACCACGGAGGCGAAACGTAAAACATCTAAAACAATAAGTAAGTCAATATAGGACAGCGCATTGGGACATACCTGTCAAACGAAGAAAAATAAGCGTAAAAACGTTAAACAGCACACGCATGTTACAGCGCATAAACTCACAGAATTTAGATAGAAATCTAAAACAAAAAACTTTTAAATATGAAAAGTATAGGAAAAAAAGGTTGAAAGTCAAACAATATTGGGGCTAAATTGTTAAAAATATATATTAAATTAAATAAAAAACTTAAAGATAAAATATAAAAAGACAGAGTACAAACTATTAAACACTTGATACAACTTATAATGTATAAAAAAATTAATAATTAAAATATATAGTAATGATGTCTCACGGACTCAGCATCATGGGCTGTTTAATTTGCATTTACTGAAAAGAGCAAAGTGTTTGGGAAGATGAAATCAGTCGACGAGGACAAGCATCACAGTAATTCTTTATTGCAAATGACCAGAAGATATTTTCTTTTATAGGATAAGCTTTACGTGATTCTTTTATTCTATTTTATTTTCATAGTTATTAATCATTCAAAATGTGATTCAAGTATCTAATCAAACGGATATATTTTATTTAACATAAAATAGTTTATAAGAGTAAAATAATCATTCTTCGTATTTACTTAATATTCAATCAAACACCACTTATTAGTTTACTACTCAGCCCAGATTCTTTCAATTCTCAAATCGAGTCTCACTCGAATAAGGCTCTAATACCAATTGTTGAATATAACCGAAATTGAATTGAATCACAAGAAGAACGAGAGAGAATTTTTATTAAAGAAGAGGAAATCAGTTTACAAGAGTGAAGTCTCGTCACCGAATTCCCCCCCCCCCCCTCTTTTTAAACCTAGAAGTCGTTACTCACGATTAACAACTAACATTACACAATTGACACATTACCCCCTTCAACTATGCACAACCTATCATAACAGGAAACTTTCAAATCACTATATATAACAATATGGTATCTAGAGAGGGGTTGTGTTTCTCACATGTACCAAGTGTAAAGGAATTATTCAATAGTTCATACGAATAAGTGTATTGAATACAAATCGGTGTGAATTAAAATCTACTATTCTTTTGCGTATGTATTTTTTGTGAAGCTGATCAAAAAGATGAATATGACCAAACTACACTATAAATCAAATTTTATGATGAGGGGTTGAAACCGCCAAAGACAGTTATCATCTTAAAATAGACTATTTTTGTTCGGGAAATTTATTTTTGATGATTTTATAAACCAATAATTATCAAAATAAAACAAGAGATATGACCCTCTATCCGTTTTCCGTTGGACCCCACCCCTCCCGTAGTTGCTCAGATCACCCTTGAAAGTCACAAAAGCTCATTATTTCTTGTCTTTTCCGTCCGATGAATTGTCGTTCTATTCGCGTATAAACTCCAAAACGAACCATTTTATTGAAGTTAGTATATATTAAAATATGATGGAGAAAACAAATTAAGCTAGTGCCCTATCATCCAACTCCATGTGAACCCACGTGCGACTCATCACTCATGTGTCGTTTTGTATCTTCTTAAATCACCAAAAACTATTTAATGCATGGAGGTACCGTACGTGTATTCTAGGAGTCACCTCTGCATGAAACTCATGTGCATGAAGGAAACCTGTTGTTCACCTATTGGTCACAAAACAACGACTCAACAGTATTGTCATAAACTAACCCATACGCCTTTGTCTTCACCCAATCGTAAGGATTCATGCACCTCTTAACTAAATCCAAAAGCTCAGTTATAATCATCTGTATGTTATCACCTCTATAAATATCCCCTTTCTTTCATTTCATCTCCAACAAACACAATACAACACAACCCATAACATAACTCCATACAATATTACCAATAAACATAAACCAAATCGCTACTATATACACGATGAGTTGTGTAAGCCGTGTTGGGATGGCTGCTGGCATCGCTGTTGTTAACGGACATAGTGATCAAGGTTACAAGCTCAGACCACTGATCGTTAACTCCTTACAACATGCTAAAAGGGTATTCGCTTCGTCTACTGGTGTCGATCGGGGTGATCTACGTCCACTTTCTTCGCTTTTACGCTCTGATGTCAACATCGGAGATAGGAAGAATACGCATTCTGATGATTCTTTGCGGCAAGTGATGTACATAAACTGCTGGGGGCCAAGCTAATTAAGTTAAGAGTGGTTTGGTTTGGTTTAGTGGTGGGAATATGATATCATGAAAGATGAGGGTGCAAATTGTAAATTCTTTATGACCCTTGTTAAGCTTTCATACTATTTCTTTCCCAGACTATGAATGAAATATGAATAATTGAATATACGTATTTTCCTCCTAAGTTTGTGTATTGATTTGTTCTCTTTTTGTAACGTTAATTTTCGAAGCCATATATCTATGTTTCATACATGAATGAGATGGATGTAAGATTTATAATTAGATCTTGAATATACATCTTGATTTATCGGATATTTCATATACGAAAATTACTCAAATTAATAATCATAGTGAATATTTAAAACATTGAGCAATTGGATTATACAAAATCGAATATATGCTCAGATTACCTAGTTGTGCGCTGGTTGTACCCATGGAGTGAGCATATATCCTAAAAATTATACATGCAAATCTGGTTAATATTAACAGATGAACCTTTTATTAATTATTAGTTTTAGCTTTTCTATGAGATATATGGTTTTTTTCTGTTTGTAATGTAATCTCGAGGTGAAAGTCAAAAAAAAAAATCCTTTCAAGACTTACCAGCTTCAATTATTTGTTTAGGACCTTATGTTTATTCTGTTTGTTAATATCTTCAAAATTGTTTATTAGTTAAATGTATGGTTCTTCTATTTGTTAATTGTACATGATAATCCAGTGATAAAACCAGTGATAAAAGTTAAAAACTTATTTAGAGACTTTCCAGCTTCAAAATTGTATAGTTAGAAGTAGTTACATGCCCAAAAATTTATATCGTTGTTTAGGAAAACAAATTATTTTTGTAGCGGTGATTGAAAGTTTATTGATATATAACCCTCACCCTTGTTCACATTAATAAATTGAAACATGAGTCATGACTTGTAACTTATGAGTTTAAACACAACTTGTTCACAATAATAAATTGAAACATGGATGACTCGTACCTTGTTCACATTAATCACCTAGAACATGAGTTATGACTCGTGTATTTATCAGTTATATAACAACAAATCACGAGAATAACCATCTTTCGATTGACAATTTTCTCATGGTTTGATTGGCTAATACAACGTGTTACAATAGTTATGAATAGATCGACTAACATAGCTTGTTTATTAAAACGATCAACTAGAACACGTCTTTAATAAACAAGTTAACCCATTAAACAAATTAACCTAGATGGATATGATGAATGTTTGACAATCAACTGGCTTAATTTAAGGGTTCTTGTAAGATATTATTGATTAGCTTTTAGATAACATTGTTAAAAAATGATAACTGATTTTTAAACTTCACCCAATTAAAAATACCATAAATTATAGAGAATCTTAATACATATAGTTATAGTAAGTTCAAGGCTAAACAATATCGTTTAAATGATCATTTATAAATGCTATGATTTTGAAACCTTAAATACATAATTAAACAAAAAGATGAGTGTACGATTCATTTTGCTTATGTATTTCAATACTATCATAAAAATAACTCAAAGATTATCTTTGATCATGTATACCAATTTCAAGTAAAATATAAACATTAAAAATGACAAATTTAACATGTAACATGTTGAAGCACCATAAAAACTATTTATTTCTACAAACCTAAAAGATCATTTTCATAATTTTACTATAATAAACATTCACAACATAAGGTGCAACGACTAAGTATCTAATACAAGTATACAACAAAGTGAAATACTTGATTAATTTCATAGTTCTGGAAAAATATTTACATTCTTCTCCCAAAACTTACAAACATATCACAACTACACCCCTCATCTTCCCCCAATCATCTCTGAGTCAACTCACATCATCGATTTCTCAAACCCTAAACCCTCACCGTCGAGAAAACTCCGATCACCGTCGCAAATCTCAGATCACGATCTCAACTCAACTCGGGCCCCAGCAGCTCAAGTACATCACTTGCCGGAGAGAATCATCCGATTGCTTCATCTTCTCCTCTCGCCGGAGCATTTTTCCGACGTCGGAGCCCAGGACGCCGGAAAGTGGCCGGAGATCGGCCGGATCGGTGCCGGAGACTGAGGATGTGAAGGCCTTTTTGCCCTGTTGAAGGGACTGATGCCGGACTTTAGTTTGTGGCCTTGATCGGTGTGGCCGTTAGCGACGGCTACACCGGCTGTCACGAATACGCGACTCATGTAGTTCATGTTTGTTGAATTCTGTGTGTTTTCTGTTGATGAAATGGGTGAAGATAAGGGGGTATTTATAGAGGGGAGGGAGATTGGTCGTTTTGCATATGTGGCCGAAATTTATTAATTAATTTTTAGAAGGTTACCAGCGCTGTTTGTGTTTGTGGGCGTGTGTGGCTTTTCTTCAATGGGTTTATCTGGGTGACCGGGCATAAAAAAATTTTCGTTGGCCGTTCAAAAATTTTTTTCATTAGAAGGTTACGGTGTTGTGAATGGTCTTTATACAGATGTGTTGTGTTGTTATCTTGTAAAGTTATGATATGTGGCTTTGATTGTATATTGATTAGGCACTGGATAAAGTCCCTGATTAAGTAGTTTTACCCTGTTGTGGATCAGGTGATCACGGGCTCACTCACGCCTTGCGACCTCCCTCACGCCCTCGCATTGGTTGCGTTGTGCGCGATTAGGGTGTCCGGTCATGTGGCTCGCACTAGGTTCACGGTTTATTCGAACGACATTCGTGTCCGCATGTCGTGCGTGGACGACCCAAATTTTCCAGCTAGAAACCCGTTTTTGCACCCTCCCTGCGCGCGGGTAGGTCATGGTGTAAAAAGTATCATAAAGACATTCAATACCCTTCATTTTGTTATCACATATAAACACATAATATTTCATTTGTCACACCAATGTGGGACAATGGTGTTAGAGTCTTAGAGAGACTTCCTTTCACACCCTTATTCCAACAAATATTTAATTACATATATAAAATAATTAAAATATAGTTAAATCCGGTCCAACCGGTCCGACTGGTCCGACCAACAAACCAGTAAGGCGTTCGGTTCGTTGTCCGATCCGGTTCTGAAAACATTGAACCTAAGTTATAATTAATGTTTTGAGATTCAAAACGGATAATAAATCGGACGTCTCACCGGTCCGTTGGTCGACCAGATATAGAAACGGATATAATTATAACTATTTTAATAATACATGAAAAAAGAAAGAAAAATTAATATATAGATATATATATATATTATATATATAATATATATATATATAGGTAGTATATATATATATATATTATATATATATATATAGTATATATATATATATATATATATATATATATATATATATATATATATATATATATAACCGATTTAACCAGTCCGACCCCCGGTTTCATAACAAAACAGTTTTAGTATCGATCGGACCGGTCTGGTCTTTAAATCAATGGTTATAATAAGTAGGAACGTGAATTTTCTAAATTACTATAAAATTCTGAAATATCTTGAATAGTAATAACAAAATTAGTGGGAATAATCATTATTTGTTTATTATTTAGGTATAGTTATGATTTACTTTGAAGAATAAGTATAAAAGGTAAAGTGGAAATGAATAAGTGAAAAGTAATGGAAAAATGAATTTCTGAAAAACCGATGTTTTAGATCGGTTTAAAGCTTGACAGTAATGGAACGTTAGTATCAAGGTTATAGGATCGCTATTAGCCAATCAAAGCCATTTTAGATGTTTTATATTGGCATTAAGATTTAGATATTACCGAAAATCATCACTTATAACAAAATTAAATAGAGGAGAATGACAGATTTTTAAATTCGATTTAATAAACTACGTTTCTTTGGACTATCATGTATGTATGGATGTTAGCATGAGTAACTTAGAGGAAGCTTTATTAATATAATTTAAATAGAACTATTACTAACTCCTTGTGTAATCTCAAGTAAGATGAAAAGACACGTCTAAGATAAAATTACATTATCCAATAGAGCTATCGTTTGAACTCTGAACCTTCCAACTTTTCAAAATGATGAGATTTCAATACATGCCAAATGATAAGAATCTGATGCTAACGTAGTAAAAGTGCATAACTAGAAGACATTTTGATTATCGTAAGTTATACACTTTTGATTAAGTCCCATCGAATTTAGTTCCCCTCATTAAACCGAGTTGTGTTTTATTACACATGTCTCTCTTTCACTTCTTATTGTCTGGTAGGAGGACTTAGCAAGGAGAGGGAAGGGTTGACCGATATGACAATTTTTTATATGTAATATGCATTAATCATTTTCGTTCAACTCTGGTTTTTTTCTTTTCTTTTTTGTTAATGCCAATACATATGAAAAAAGTTATAACCTCTAAAATACAAATAAATCTTCACTCCAAAAAAATAAATTCAAAATATGTTTTAGTAAACTAAAAGCCCAAAATATAATCCCGAATTAGGCATGTTATGTTTTACAATCTACTAAGCTCATTCCTTAAATAATGTCGAAATTGGAAAAATATCTAAACTATAAGATAAATATGAAAAATTTACACAAAATATGATACCTTGATTAGATAGTTTGTATGAAATTCGGAACTTTTAGATATGTTTGCTATTTATACTGATTATTGTAAAACTAGTTAAAAAATCGTAGAAAACTTTCTGTTATGAATTAATATCCTAGGAATTTATGGGATAATATGAATTTTAGAATATAGGTTCTGATTAGTTTTGATATATTTTGAGAACCCGTAGTATTTTTAAAAATTTGGTCATATATGGGGAATTTTGATATATTTCTGCTATACAAATTTGGTCATATATGGGTAATTGTAACTTCTGTTTTAAAAATTTGTATTCTTAGATGCTGAAAGTTTAAAGAAATGATATTTATTTCTAACCTATAAATATTTTTATAGGGGACTTGCTGGAATAAAAGGTGAGACGCATAGCCCCATTTTGTATTTATAAGTTTTTAAGGGGAAAAGTATACTGTTTTGAGATATGATGCATATATATAAGATTTTTGAGTTACTGTCATTATGTACAGCCATTAATTCGGATATGGAACAGTCTGATAATATATAGGTAGCACCAATTAGGAAATTATTTCCTGCACCAACAGGGATGAGTGTTGTGATGTTATATTATCTGATTTTGTGATTTATATTTGTGATAATTATAAATCACCTGGCTTATAAGTAGGTGTGGTTGTAATCTTATCTATGTTGCATCCTTATATGTATTTTGTTCAGGAAAATAAACCTATGATTTCACCAACTCTATGTTGATTGTTTTGAGTATGCTTTTTCAGGTATTCATCATGACTAACAGTATTATGTTCCCGTTGATGTTTACGATGGTTGGGGCGAGGTGATGGGGAAAGTTTGTGTTAATTTAACTGTTAACCTATACGACCTTAGTCTGGCGGTGGATGCTCACTTCCATCGTTACTGAAGATGTAGCAGTTAATTAGCATATTTTTGTAATAGGGTTATATTAAAATTTTGAGTACTAATACTGATGTAACCCGAACTTATATTATCTATGGTTATGTTTATGTGTTATGTTTATAAGTGTGTTGAAATATTATTATTATATAATCAATACGTTATGAACAAGCTAGTCACACCCAAGCATTTCACGCTTCCGCGGGGATTTGACAAGTTGTTGAACATTTAATGCGAAAGTTGGTGGAATTCCTTGGCGGGACACCAAAATCTAAAGTAGGAACTAATATATAATCAATACTTTTTTGTAACACCCGGTTATTTATTATTTTGAAGCCGACGAAGGAAGAAAAAGAAATAAAGTCCAAAGTCGGGGGACCAAACTCGTCAACGAAAGAAAGTCGGGTGAGTGAGAGTATATAAGGGAGAGGGCAGCCCTTACCCTCTCCCCCACACTCACAATCAGCCAAGAAGAGAAAAAGAAGAGAGAAAGAAGAAGAAAAGAGGAAAAGTGTCGGTTCGGGTTAGTTCGGGTCGCCAAAATCGTCGTGTAGCAAGCCAATCGAAGCCCTTGTCGTTGTGCTCGTTTGTGTGAGTTCTAGGACCCCACTTTTACTTGTTTCAACCGATTTTGGGGCTGGAAAGCATCAAAAACCCGTTTTTCTATGTGTATGTGTTTGACCCATTTAGGTGTGTTGCGTGTGATGCGTTTAGAGTATGTTTCCGGGCTTGTGTGTGCTTGTATGGTGTTGTGGTATGCATTCCTAAGGTCTAAGATGGTTGATTTAGGCTTAGAATGGGTTTGGATGAGCTTGGAGGCCGAAAATGGCAGATTGGTTTCGGGATGAACTCCGTTCTGCATCAGCTAGGGCTATGCGACCGAATGGAGGCCATACGGCCGATTGAGAGGCGATTGAGGTTCATTCACACGATTGGGATTCATTCACCCGATTGAGGGTTCATTCGCACGACTAAGGTTTCATTCGCACGATTGGGAGTCCAGTCGCATGGGGAGTCATACGACTGAGGGTCCAGTCGCATAGGTACTTAGTCGCATGAGTCCATTCGCATGAGGTCAGTCGCATAGGTGCTCATTCGCATTAGTTCCATCTGCATGAGGTTCATACGCACGAATGGGTGTCCATTCGCATAGATGTTCATCCGCATGAGTCTAATCGCATGATGTTCAGTCGCATGGAGGCCATGCGACTGAAGGGTGTCCATACGCCCGAATAGGGCTGTTGCACTCGAAGGAAAGTGTAGTTCGACTTCTGACTTTCGGGGAAAAGTGCAGATGTAAGCCTTGACGTAAAGGTTCCCGTAAGAGCACGTAAGATGACTGTTATGACCTTAGAGAGTATGTAGGGCATGATTACGATGATGATGATGTTGCATGTTTAGGCATGTTATGTATGTATGATGTTGCCCCGTATGATGATGATGATTGTGTATGATATCTTCCTTATTATGATGTATGTTTATCTTTCTTGTGGCTTTACGTATCGTGTTAATGAATGAATGAAGTATTATGTAACGTAAAGTGAAAGATAATGGAAGAGGAACATGAATAAGAATGCATGCATTAATGAGTGATGAATGAACGAAGGAAAGGCTTGCAGCACATGTATGAGGTGAGCAACTTTTATGTTGCAAGAGACTCGGATAGCGTGCAATCGTTGAGATTGCCTATGAGGTGAGCAACCCTGTTGTTGCGAGAGACTTGGATATTGTGCTATTGTTGATGTTGCCATGAGGTGAGCAACTCTGTAGTTGCAAGAGACTCGGATAGCGTGCTATCGTTGAGATTGGCAATGAGGTGAGCAAACCTATGTGTTGCAACAGACTCGGATAGCCTAAGGAGGTGAGCGACCCTGTCGTCGCACAGACTCGGAAGAACGTACGTATGAAATGAACGAAAGTTAACGAATGTAATGAAAGATAATAATATTATTATTGTGTATACGTATGATGAATGATCGCATGAGAAAATGAATAGTTTTTAATGAAGTAAAGTATGTTTTATTATAAAACTAGAACTCACTCAGCAACGCTGACTTTTTATATGTTTTTCAGTTGACAGGTAATGATTGCTGAGGATGGCACCGCGAGGCTACGCTCGATGGCACTTTGTCGGTATGATGTGAATGTTTTGTAATGTAGGATGTTTTGTACTGTGTGATGTTTGTAATGGTTTTGTAATTGTTGTTGTTTACTTCTTAACATTGCAAAAGCATTTATATAGAAGTGAAAGCTTATTTTTAATGTCCATTGCGATGCTTATGAAATAAGAATGTAAATATATGTTTTATGTGCGATGAGGATCCAACTGTAAGCGTCCCGAGATCGGGGCCTTACAAGTTGGTATCAGAGCCAGGTTTAAGTGAAATGGGTAAATTTTCAAAATAAACCTAATCTTAAACTGAGAATGGGACGAAAAGGGAATGGGATGCCAATCTGAGTAGTTGCGTGCCATCAGGTATTTTCGTAAAGTTAACCGGTTTTATGTGCGCATGTTATGTGGTTATGTGTTGTATGTAGATTTAAATACTGATGTAGTCAGGAAAGGTAATGCTTGGGGTATGAAGAGTAAAGTAAGTGGCTAATCACAACTGGCCACTGTAATTAGGGACTTACTATACTTGACATAAACTGAGCTGTTTTCTTGAATGACCGTGTTTGTGTTTGAATCTTTCAGTGTGATATAGAGAATGGCTGGTGGTAGATCCTCTAAAGCTTCTAGGGGTGGAGGTCGTGGTGGGCCTGATGTTGAGCCGCGAACCAAAAGAGGAAGGTCAAGAGTAGAAAAGGTGGTTCCTGAAGAACCAGAGACCCCTCATCCGGAGGCTGGGGATGAGAGTGCGAACCTGAGGGCCTCGGTAAAGGAGGCTGTTGTTGAAGAAGTACACCAGGTCATGCAGACAATCTTACCGTCTGTGGTGACCGAAGTTATCAAGGCGGTGAAAGAGGGAGAAAGAAAGGAGAGAAATAGGGCCTTAGGGGAGCGGGAGCAACCGGAGCCTGAAACGATTTTCTCTGATAATGAGGAAGAGAAGAAGATGAGCCCGTGCAAGAGGTGGTACGAGGCTGTAACTATGGGTCGTTTATGAGATGCAAGCCCCCAACTTTTGATGGAAACGGTACTGTTGCTGCTGCTCACCGGTGGGTGAGGGAAATGGAGGCTGTTCTTAATATCAGCGAATGCCGTGAAGATCAGAAAGTGAAGTTCGCTACCCACTCTTTTGTGGATTCGGCTCTGTGTTGGTGGGACAACATTGTCCAAGCCGAGGGTAGCAGGGCCATTGGGAGGATGAGATGGTCTGAGCTGAAAAAGTTGGTGATTGAGGAGTTTTGTCCTTATAGGGAAATGGACAAGGTCGAAAGGGAGTTCTTGCAACTAGAGGCGGGAACCATGACTCACCAACAGTACACCACAAAATTCAACAAGATGGCGTCGTCTGGTGCCGGATCTGGTGACACCTCTGTCCCGAAAGATCAAGAGGTATATTCAGGGTTTGCCAGCGGATATTCGTAGGCACATGATCGCTGCCCGGCCGAGCACGTTTAGGTCGGCGGTGGACTTGGCAGGGAGACTGTATGATGAGAAAACGGTGGTGGTGACTGAAGGTGGCAAGAAGAGCGGTGGTGATCGAAACTGCAGAGGAAGAGGTTTGGTCGGGGTGACGCTTCGACGGGTAATAAGAGGGCACGGGTGGATGACCGCCGTGTGGTCACGACGGGTGCGGGATCGAGAAGGTGTGGCAAGTGTGGAAGGGAGCATAGTGGGGAGTGCAGGTTTGGGTCGAACTTGTGCTTCAAATGTGGGAAGGGGGGGCACATGGCAAAGGACTGTCGTATAGTTCGGTGCTATAACTGTGGTGAAGAGGGTCATATGAGCAAGGATTGTAAGAGGCCGAGGGCTGAGAGCTCCGGGGCGAAGAAGACGGGTGGTGAAGGACCGAGGGCGAGCGCCAGGGCATTCACCATGACGCAGGAGGAAGCTAGGACGGACCCTGATGTCGTGTCTGGTACGTTCTGGTGACCAAACTTTGCTTCTGTGTTTGATTCGGGTGCCACTTTATCTGTGTTATTTCTGCTGTTTTTTCTGTGCTTTCTGTGTAAGCTGCATGTTAGTAGTAGACGTGTTGATGCGCCCTTTGATGTAGAAACTGCCATAGGTAAGTCTACCAGGATTTCTGAGATGATAGAGAACTGCGATGTGGAGCTAGAGGGTCATAAGTTTCCTGTTAGACCGTTTGTGATGACCTTAGGTGGTTTCGATTTGGTTCTTGGATGGATTGGCTAGCGGACTACAAGGCGAACATTGTGTGTCGCAAGAAGATGATTCAATTGTCAGCGCCGGATGGGAGTTTGGTAACGGTTTATGGTAATCGGGTCACGATGATTCCGAAAGTAATTTCGATGGCGGTGGCGGGAAAGTGTATGAGGCGGGATGTAGTGCCTACTTGGCCTATGTAAAGGATGTGAATACGCCAACACCACAACTAGCCGATGTACCGGTGTGTGGACTTCCAGACGGTTGAAGACTTATCAGGAGTGCCAACCTAACAGAGATCATTATAGGACCTAGATATGAGTTTCACGATTGTCTGATACCTGTGCCCAACCTGTGCCAGAGCGACGTATCGCTGAGCTGCAAGAGATTGAGGAGATGGTGCATTGAGCAAGAGCTTCTTGATAAGGGTTGGCGAGTAGTCTCTCATTGAGGTCCGCTGTTTGTAGAAGAAGGACGGTAGTATGAGGATGAGGATGCAGTATGGTGAACAAGCGAGCGTACAAGACGAGTAACAGTTACCGTCCGAGAGATAGAACCGAGATCTCGTTGATTAGCTATAAGGTGATGTTGATTTCTTAAGGATATGGTCTTAGATCTGAGTTTATCACAGAGTGAAGGTGCGATGAAGAGTGAAAGAGCAGGATGTTCTAAAACAGCTTTCCGTACGCGCTATGGTCACTACGAGTTCTTGTCATGTCCTTTGGTTTGACCAATGCGCCAGCTGCTTTTATGGATTTGATGAACCGTGTGTGTTGGCCGATGCTGGATAAATCAGTGATTGTGTTTACGATGATATCTTGATTTATTCGAGGAGCGAGATTGAGCATGCCGGTCACATTCAGGAGGTTCTGGAGACGCTGAGGGAGAAGTTGTATGCTAAATTCTCCAAGTGCGCATTCGGGTTGCGCAAAGTTCAGTTCTTGGGTCATGTGATGAATCCCGACGGGATTATGGTGGACCCGGCGAAAGTGGAGGCGGTTATGCAATGGAAGTCACCAAGAACGCCATCCGAGATTCGTAGTTTCTTGGGTTTGGCGGGCTACTATAGAAGATTTATCCAAGACTTCTTCAAGATCGCTTCTCCTAACTAAGTTGACCCGAAAAGATGTGAAGTTCTAATGGGGTCAAGCTCAAGAGAAGGCGTTCGAAGAACTGAATGCGAGGTTGACTCAAGCTCCAGTTCTGTCATTACCCGATGGAAGTGAAGATCAGGTGGTTTATTCTGATGCTTCCTACTCGGGGTTGGGATGTGTGTTAATGCAGAGAGGAAAGGTCATAGCCTATGCATCCCGACAGTTGAAGGTTCATGAGGTCAATTACCCCACTCATGACTTGGAGCTGGCAGCCGTGGTCTTTGCACTAAAGATTTGGAGGCACTATCTTTACGGAACGAAGTGCACCATTTTCACTGACCACAAGATCCTGAAGTACTTCTTCGAGCAGAAGGATCTGAACATGAGGCAGAGACGGTGGTTGGAACTTATAAAGGATTATGATTGTGAGATCTACTACCACCCGGGCAAGGCCAATGTGGTGGCTGATGCCCTTAGCCGGAAAGAGAGGCCTGAGCCGATTCGGGTGAAAGCATATCAACTGATCATAACCTCTGATGTAATGAATCAAGTCAAAGAGTTTCAAGATGAGGCACTGAAAGAAGATCATCTTAACTCTGAAAGGATGAGAGGTCTGGTTGGGGAATTGGGTGAAAACACACTCGGTGTTAGAACCCGATTTGGACGTGTGTGGATTCCTCGTTTTGGGGATTTACGCGTGAAGATCATGGATGAAGCTCACAAGACTCGATACTCCATTCACCCAGGTGTCAAGAAAATGTACCAAGACATGAAGAAGGATTATTGGTGGCCGGGTATGAAGCGCGATGTGGTGGAGTATGTGAGTAAGTGCCTTACTTGCTTACAGGTGAAGGCCGAGCATCAAAAGCCGTATGGGAAGATCCAACCTTTGGATATACCAGAATGGAAGTGTGAGCACATCACCATGGATTTCATTACGAAGCTGCCGCGCACCTTGAAAGGGTACGATGCCATATGGGTGATAGTTGACCGTTTGACGAAGAGTGCTCACTTCCTACCGATCCACGAGACATATTCATCTGAGAGGTTGGATGATCTGTTCATTCGGGAAATTGTAACTCGTCATGGTGTGCCGGTGTCTATTGTGTCTGATCGTGACACCCGGTTTACATCTAAATTTTAAAAGAAATTCCACGACGCTATGGGGACGAGGTTACATATTAGCACGACTTATCATCCCCAAACTGATGGTCAGTCGGAAAGGACCATTCAGACATTGAACCTAATTGTTTTGGTAGAGAAGCTTATGCGTGAATGAAAATATTCTATTTGCAGAGGGTAACGGTATACGAATGCACTTCTCGAAACAAATGATCTCGGCATGGTGTTTGGCTAACCAATCCATACCAATGATGACGTCGAAGCTTCCAAGTTTCATAGGGATAAGATCGATAAGAAAATCATGCGTCTCAAGACTTAAGATGCAATCACGAATAATGACGTCAACGGTGATCGTTCTCCATCGGCAACTTCAACGGTAAGAGGTCTTTCTAGTTTCGTATGTGGCTTAGAAAGTATGGGTTCAAACTCTAACGAAACAAAACTCTTATCGGCTCAAGAATCAAATAGGACATAGGCATAAGTTTTATTAATAAGAAACATACCTGTTCAGTTTTAAAGGTATTTAACGATACAGGTAATGTATGAAAAGAATTAGGTCACACAAGTCAAAGGTAAGTTAACATACCATTTACCACATCGTTGTTTGCTTGTGCTTGATTTGCGTTGATGTTGAAAGCACGTCCTCGGGCTTGTGGAACATTACCCACAAGATGAGGGCATTGTGGGCGAAAATGACCAGGTTCCCCACAGTTGTAGCAAACACGATTTGTGACCACGACGGCATTGTTAGGTGCACGGTGGCAAGTCGCCACCAAATGACCATATTTACCGCATAAGGTACAGATACGGCATGGTTGATTCCCCGGATGATGATACCTACATGTGTTGCACATAGGCTGAGGACCAGCATAAGCCCTAGCCCCAGGCATTTGTGCCACAGGTGTAGAACAGGTACCAGTTGCCTTTGAGGTGGTTTAGGTGCAGCCACGGCATAGTTGCGCGCCGGTGTGAACTTGCGCTTCTTCTTGTTGTTGTTGTTTTGTTGTTGTTGTAAGACGGTTCAGCTTTGGTCTCCTTAACAGCCTCGGTAGCCGTCTTCTCTACCTTCTTTGCACCCTTCACAGACATGGTGCCCGCTCGTATATGGTTTTCGGTGAGTTGAGCGGTGATAGTAATGGCTTCTTCTAAAGTTGTGGGTCGGCTACCCACCACAACATCTTGAATTTGGGGTGGTACACCCTTGATAAACTTCTCGATGTTGCGGGGGACAGTGTCGACCATGTGAGGTAGCATTATACTCAACTCATGATGCCTAGTTGAGTAGGCCAAATGATCACCATCATTTTGCTTCAAGTTCCAAAACTCTTCTTCCAACTTTTGCAATTCACTTCTCAGGCAGAACTTCGCGATGGCGATGTTCTTGAACTCCTCCCAGTTAAGTGCTAACACAGCTTTAGGACCACGGTTTCTCTTCTCGCTATTCCACCAAGTAAGTGCCCTTTGTTAGAGCATGCTAGTGGCATAATGAACCTTGAGTGTCTCGGGACACTCACAATTGATAAAAGTATTCTCCATGCTCTCGAACCACTCAAGAAGACCAGTGGCTCCTTCCTTGCCACTAAAACTAGTGGGTTTGCAAGAGCTAAAGTGCTTGAAAGTGCAAGTTTGGTTGTTGCGCCCTTGGTTAGCACTATTCTCTCCTTGACCATTTCCATTGTTGCTAGCGTTGGTCATTAAGGTGCTATTGAGTTCAGCAACCATGGTCGGGATGACAGCAGCCATTTGTCGAGCAATCATGGCAGCTAGCTTACGATCGGAACTTCCACGCTTACCATGATGACGAGACATGCTGGAATATGCAAAATGAGATAGATATGAGAAAGAGAATAACAAGGATCATAATTCAAGAAGGATAAGGCAAGGGTTGTAAGGCACTTGGAATGGTTCCATTTGGTAACGCATTACCATTTGGAAACGTTGACACATCAAGGTAAGTTGACCCATTCGCCTTAGAAATTTGTGTATGTTGACCATAGTTTATCACTCATCCCAGAAATCCCCAGGTAAGCATAACTAGTCCCGTAGGATTTATGCGATATGCTTGCCTTAGCCTGAGGGCCTTTTGCCAGGAAATCCAGAATACAGGTGTCCATGTGTCACACAAATTTTCTTAGGTTCATGAAATCAAAACCTTATGAGATTTACATAGATAGACATAAGTCTAAAGATTCAAGTCTTAAGCATAAGTATACGATTCCACGTGTCGTCGAGAATAAGATTAAGAAGTTTCATTTTTCGGGGAGAGTCAAAGTGTCAAAGGTAAGTTTAGGGAGACAAGTAACAAAGTTTTAACAATTATAAGGCAAACCTATGCTAAGGCATCAAGTTGCACATAAGTAAGGTATAGCATTATGTAACATGTAAACAATATATATTTCCAAGAATATAAATATTATTCTATGAGGTTCATGCATAAGCTATAGTCTAGGTCACCATTTCTACTAACCTAAATCTCTATAGTTATAGGCTCTGATACTAATCTGTCACACCCCAACCTTGACGGCGGAAACGTCGAGATGTGAGGGTTAAGATTGTTCACAGCCACATAACGCTATATTTAAATGTAAATATAAAAATTATAAGTTTCAAAAGGCATTACAAACATACATCTCAAACATGAACTAAGTTCAAACATAATTCAAAACATAACATAACATTTTATTTTATTAACTAGGTCCAAGTCCTAGTTTTATTGCAAGCTTCAAAAGTCCACTTTAAACTTGGGGATTTCCTGAAACATGATAAAAATAAAGGTCAACTATAAATAGTTGGTGAGTTTCCAAGGTTTTCATACATAATATGATAAAGTTACAATTAGCAATTCATGTCATAGGTCATAAGTTAGTAAGGTTATAGAACACATATCGTTACAACCAAACCTCGACTTGATTACAAGTATATAAGATTGGCTAAGTGTATTTGGTTCCCATGATGAACAAGCATACATCATCAGGAGCCGGCAATACCTCGACTTTAGCACCAAATAGGCTTGTCAAGCCCAAAGATCTAAGATGTCGCCAGGCTAGCAATAGTTAATGATTGCAAACAAAAATATGTATCTCATATAAACACTTACAACACACAAATAACCATGACAAAAATATGAATTGCAAGTGCTTACAAGTTTAAACGTTTACGAGTGTATGAGAATAAGTATCATGTTTCACCCCAAATTAGTGTGAAAATATAAAAAGGGGGCAAGGAGAACTCACTTGATCAATAAGTATATTATGAAGATTAATAAGAACAATAATAAACGCCGTTCCAAAATGAACGTCACAAGGCACCTATATATATATATTATAAGATTTAGGTCAATAATAAGCTTAACGATATAACGAAAACTAGGGTTCCAATATGAATTTAGGGTTTTTATAAGTAAGGTTATTTGTCGACCGCGTAAACATATATTTTAATACAACGAAGAAAACTTAATTACTCCTTTTAAATTAACCCTTTTAATGATTTAATCATCAAATGTAAATTACATTTTATTATCAACATAATTAATCTAAAATTAAAGATAACATATAAGCCAAATAATAATTTAGTGATTTCAACCATTTAAAATTTGTTTTATGAAAATAGCTAATTATAACATTTCCTAGTAACATTTCTTATAAAACAAATTTACTAAGGAGATTAAAGAAATAAATTAACAGAAAATAACTAAATAATTTCTAAAATAAACAAAATTTATGAAACCAATTTTTATAATTTTTAGATATTTTATATAGCCTTTTGCTTCACCTGAATTCCAAAAAAAAGTTCATTTTTCCCATAGAACTCATCTCAAACTTCTTCTTCATGATGCTCTCAAAGTCTTTGCACATTTGGTCATTTGAGGAACCAAATATGATATCATCAACATAGACTTGAACGAGCAAAATGTCTTTCCCGGACTTCCTTATGAATAGAGTCTTATCAATGGTACCTCTAGTGTAACCATTCTTTAGGAGAAACTGAGATAATGTCTCATACCACAGCCTAGGTGCCTGGTGCAGCCCATATAGAGCTTTATCCAGTTTGCACACATAGTCAGGGTGTTGTGGGTCTTCAAATCCTAGAGGTTGGCACACATAAACTTCCATATCTATATCTCCATATAGAAAGGCACACTTGACATCAAGCTGGTAGACAGTAAAATTCTTGGATATAGCATAAGCAAAGAAAATCTTAACTACCTCAAGTCTTGCAACAGGTGCAAAGACATCAGTATAATCGGTTCCCTCCTGTTGAGTGTATCCTTGAACTACCAGTCTTGCCTTATTCTTGATAATCAAGCCTCTATCATCTCTCTTGTTCCTGAAAACCCATTTGGTGCCTATTGGTACTTGACCGGATGATAGCAGACAAAGGTTCCAAACCTTTTTCTCTTGAATTGAAGCAACTCCTCTTGCATTGACTCAAACCATCTACCATCTTTCAAGGCATCTTCTACCTTCTTGGGTTCCATCTGGGATAAAAAGCATGAATACAAACAGACATTCCCATTGTGAGTTTGTCCTTTAGTTCTCACGCCTTCAAAGACTTCCCCTACGATGTTCTCAGCTGGATGAGTGCTGTGAATCCTAACTCTAGGGATCACCTCCAGTTGCAAAGATAGATCCAAATTGGACATGTTTTGCTCAGGAGCTTGAACACTAGGACCAGCTGTTGTTTCAAACTCATTCAATGAGGACTGATTGAATGAATGAGAAACATCATCATCATCATTTGTTGGCTGTGAAGTAGCATTAACAGTTGCCTGTTCCTTCAAGATGCTACTTCCATCAGCTTGGTGGTGTACTGTATCACCAGATGAGTTTTGAGGCTCATTTGGTGGATCACTGGTTGAAGCTCTACTATTTCTTGAGATAGTCATGCTATCAGATCTGTCAATAATGGGAGCTTGGTTTGCAGCAACTCTTGAAGAACTTGGAATAGGTCTGGGTAACTCAAACAGTTGGTCTTCATCAGAATTACTTTGAGTACTTGTTCCACCTGAAACATTCTCATAATAAGGTTTAGAATAGTTTGGAAACAATTCTAAATCAAAGATATGATCAGGGCCATTCCCCCTAACATTAAGAGTGTGCTCATTAACAACAATGTTGGAAGATTCCTCAAATTGTTGATTTTGATTTTATAAACTCTATAAGCTTTAGACTTAGAGGAATATCCAACCAAGATAGCATCATCCGACTTTACAGAAAATTTTGCCAAATTGTTCTTTGTGTTAAGTATGGTTTACCTGCTGCCAAAGGACCTTAGAAAGCCAATGAATGGTGGCCTCTTGTTCCATAGCTCATAAGGGGTTTTTCCATGTGGCTTAACTATAAGAACCTTGTTCTGCATATAGCATGCAATGCTGACTGCCTCTGCCCAGAATGTTAGAAGCAGCTTTGAATCAGCTAACATGGTCCGAGCAGCCTCAATAAGTGTCTTGTTCCTCCTCTCAGCAACACCATTTTGTTGAGGAGTTCTAGGAGCACTATATTGTCTGGCTCCCTTTTGAGTTACAGAATGAGTCAAGAACTTGATTCTTAAACTTAGTTCCTTGATCACTTCTAATTATTTAACCTTATGATCAATTTGACTTTCCATTTTAAGAATAAAAGATTTTAAAGTTTCAGCAGTTTCATCTTTAGTTCTTAAAAAGAATACCCATGTAAATCTTGTAAAATCATCAACAATCACAAGGCAATATGATTTCCTTCCAATGCTCATTATGCTTGTAGGACCAAACAGATCCATGTGCAATAAGTGTAATGGAGTGGTAATAGAGTTAACAACTTTGGATTTATGAGATGTCCTGTGTTGTTTTCCCTTTAGGCATGCAACACAGTTATCTTTGCAGAAAAATTTCTTTTTAGGCAAACCATGTACCAAGTTATTTTTAACCAATTATTCATTGTTTTAAAATTTACATGACATATTCGTTTATGCCATAGTGTTGACTCATCACCATCAGCTTTGGAAAGAAAGCATGAGACTTCACCCAGTGGGGAAGCTTTGTTCATATCAAGCTTGTACATATCCCCTTCCTGGGAGATCTAAGAAGCACTAATTCTTGAGGAATTTTCATCATGGGTTTGAGGATAATGCACTCATGTTCTGTGAAGAGCATTTGATGCTTTTGATCACAAAACTGAGAAGCACTTAACAGGTTGCGTTCAAGCTGTTTGACAAAGTGTACTTTGTCAACTTTTAAATTATCATTGGATATACTCCCTCTGCCAGAAATATATCCTCCGGCCTCACCTCCAAACTGGACAGGACCTCCATCAAAATGTTGAAATTGTTGAAGGAGAGATATGTTCCCTGTCATGTGCCTGGAGCATCCACTATCCACAATCCATACATTGTTATTCTTGTCATATGGATGTCCCTACATTAAGATGAGATGATTAGTTTTGATTGGAAACCAAGCCTTGTTGGCCTTGGGTTCTTCTAATGATAGTGACATAATTGAACCAACGTATATGCATGGGGGGTCAATTGATGTCTTTCAAGAGGAGGTTTGGGCTGCAACAC
>JACVEC010000076.1:0-26255 GCA_025215565.1 Flaveria ramosissima | reverse complement strand
ATACCACCAATATTGTCCGCTTTGCCCACGAGGAGCTCACGGATTTGCTTTTGGTTGGCCGGGTGAAACTTCCTAGGGAGGTCACCCATTCCTGGATTGCTCCCACCTTAGCACGCTTAATTGTGAAGTTCTCCTCTCATCCGTAGGCAATACCCCCAAAACACGTTGATGATATTAGAGACCGGACATTCCTTATGAATCCGGAATCTCGCTTGGCCACGGACGATGTGGGATTTATGTAGGGTGTCACAAGCACCATCCCTTTGGACTCATCGCCCTAGATGAGCCCGAGAAGTCACCATCGTAGGTGAGGTATGTCCCACATTCCGAACGGCACAAGAGTGACTCTGATACCATCCTACCCAGCCTCTCACACCACCAATATTGTCCGCTTTCCATGGGGAGCTCACGGATTTGCTTTTGGTTGCCCGGGTGAAAACTTTCCAGGGAGGTCACCCATCCTTGGATTGCTCCTACCTAAGCACGCTTAACTGTGGAGTTATCCTCTCATACACAACCAATATGCCTAAAACCCGTTGTAATATTAGAGACCCTGACATTCGTTATAACCAGAAATCTCTCCTGGCCACGGCCGATGTGGGATTTATGTAGGGTGTCTAATATCATCAACGCGTTTTGGGCATATTGGCTGTGGATGAGAGGAAACTCCAAAGTTAAGCGTGCTTAGGTGGGAGCAATTCAGGGATGGGTGACCTCCCAGGAAAGTTGTCACCTGGGCAACAAAAAGCAAATCCGTGAGTTCCTTGTGGGTAAAACGGACAATATTAGTGGTACGAGAGGCCGGGTGTTACAAAATGGTATCAGAGCCATTCCTGAGTGGTTCGGGATGTGGGACATACCTCACCGAGGATAGTGACTTCTCGGGCTCAGCAAGGACGACTAGTCCAAAGGGTGGGGTGCTTGTGACACCCTACATAAATCCTACACCGGTCGTGGACAAGAGATATTCCTGGTTCATAAGGAATGTTCGGTCTCTAATATCATCAATGTATTTAGGCGTATTGGTTGTGGATGAGAGGAGAACTCCACAGCTAAGCGTGCTCAGGTGGGAGCAATCCAGGGATGGGTGACCTCCCTAGGAAGTTTTTACGCGGGCAACCAAAAGCAAATCCGTGAGCTGCTCATGGGCAAGCGGACAATATTGGTGGTGTGAGAGGCCGGGTGTTACAGTAGTGTGCTTAATGATTAAAATAGAACAGTTGCTAAAAGGTAAATAACACAAGGATGTAACGAGGAAAAACCAATAATCCCTGAGAGTATCCTTGGGGATTCTACCAAAAAAACCCTCGGGAGCCGGCTCCCTAGTGATTTTGATAAAAACAAGTAAGAATACTAATGAAAGGCAAGTAATCAGCGGGCTATGTGTATTGCTATGCATGAATTGAGAGAGTACGGTGTAAGTTGTGTATTTCTATGCTCTAGTTACTCCCTCTAAAAACTAGATATTACATAACAATATCCCGAAATATCCGAGATTATATGGACTAAGTAAAACTAGCTATTGCAGCCTTCAAACATCTACTCCCCCACGTCTTCAACTTCATGGATGTTATGGTTGAGCGAGTCTTCAGGAACTGAACCAGCTCGAGAGCCATTAACCTGCAACCAAATTAAAAGAGAACCAATTGCTAACGGTTAGTTCCCAAGCTAATTCAGGATAACCGACATATTCAGGATAAGACTATGTTTCGTGATACTCTGGGATCCTGACTAGAAATCCCCAAAAATTGCCCCCAATTTGATAGTGGTTGCCAACAGTTGTCAAAGTAATTCAAATGATCATCATGACTTCTCTGTGGTTACTGTTGATAAGACGTGGTGTAACTCCCCATACTTGTGGCTGTTATTCTAGGCTTTAGAGACTATAACTCATCTTTATCATCTTTTTTCTTCATTTATCTTCTCCACTTGCTTCTATTCAGGTTAGTTTCTCTCCTTCTTCATCTTCTTTTACTCCAAATATTTCAACTATGGCAAGGAGATCAAAAGCAACCGCCTCGATTTCCTCTTCCGAAACTATTCCCAAGTCCGTCGACCAGGGCATAAACCATGTCACCGACGATGAGCTCTGCTCCTTCAATGATGTCGATATTTCAGCTCTTCGCGAGTCCCAGTGTCTTTCCTGAAACAACGACCTTTCGTCCTTTTGATGGTAGCATGAAAGCTTACCATTGTTCTGATAATGGGTCTGTTTTCCTCACTATCTATTCACCATTGGTTTTGTTTACCCTTTTCTTCATTGGTTACCGATTCTTCGCAACTACCAAACTTTACTTCTCCCTAATCATGCCAATGGTCGTAGAGAGTCTTAATGGGTATTGAACTTCTCAATCATTCTTATAATTCGAACATCAGAGTTCCTGAGATTTTGTTAGCCTATAACCTCAGAACTCATGGTTCCTTCCATTTTCTTCTTTAATCTCATCTAGGAAAAAAATCTCTCATCTCCAAGGTCACCCTGAATGATCCCAACTAGAAGAGAAAGTTTCCCCGTTGTTAAAAGAGACTCCATCCTTGGGGGAATGCTATTCCTTCATTCTGGGTTAAAAAGGGTAGGATACTTAGGGCTTTTTCATGATGGTGAACATTTTGTTTTTTAATCACCTTGCCTTCTTTTTATTTGCAGCTTCAAGATTTGATCAGTTCGTTATTCTCTGCCAAGTTTCAAAGCATCACCTTGTAACCGCACTCAAAATCCCTAAAGCCGAGAGATTCTTTTGCCTAGACATCTTCATCAGTGAAGCTAGTTTTATCATAGAATTCGCCCTCTCGAAGATGTCGACTGGTAAGGAATTTTCATAGCAATATTCCAAATATCCCGTGTTATCCCCAATAATTCTATTGCCTTGATCGAATGCAGGAATTCCAAAAGGAAATCCTCTTTTGACCTCACCGACTTGCAGAACATCATTTCCCGAAGGTGATCACTCTTGAAGATACCAAAGCCTCTTCTTCCAAAGCAAAAGCACTCACCGGACGGGTCAAAACTATTGGGAGTAAGAAAAGGAAGACCCCTCCTACTGAATCGGATATATTTGATGGACTCACTGTCTTTGAGATCCACAACAAACTACAATCTCTCCAATCCCAGATGGACCAGGTAAGTCCCATGCTTATGGCCTTAAATCATGATCAAATATCCGCATTTATGCTAGATTATCCCTAACTCCTATCCTTTGTTAGGGTACCAACTTGATGAGCCTTCGCACCATTGAAGTCGAAGAGCAGGTACTTGATCTCCAGGTTTGAATCAAGAATATTGCCCAAGCATCTGAGTAGAGGAGCAAGAAGTACCGTCAAGAGCACAAGGAATATCTTTGCCTTAAAAATGAGCTAGCTGATCTCAAAGCGTCTTAGGAACAACAAAGGTAAGAGATAATTGAGGATTCTAAGAGGTCGGTGACTATCAGTGTGCTGGAGGTGATAGTCAAGATGGCTGACGAGGTATATGCTCAGGGGTCATTGGTCAAGGAGTGGGATCTGAAGGGATAGAATAAGACATTAAGGAGGCTGAGAGGTGAGGCAGGTGAGGATGTTGAGGCAGGCAAGGATGTTGGGATGTCTGGGGCTAAGGATGAGGGTGCAGAAGGAGTAAGCGAAGAGGAAGCGGTGGTGGCAAAGGAGTTAGGCAATGATGGATGTTAAGACTAGGCCGGAGCCCATTTTTTGGCTTTGTAGGGTGGTTTTATTTGTAAAGCTTTATTTAGTTGATCTTGTGATTTAACAAACTATATTACTTTTCTTTGCCTTCGAACAAATAATGTGATGCTTAAGGATCCCACAAATGGGATAGACACTTTGATTAACCAAGGGTGGAGGGATACTAAAGCTTTCAGGACGAAGCCCTGGTTGCTCTCTCTTTTTCCTTCATTTCTGCATGCTATATTAGTAATCTTTTGGCTATTTTATTTGGTGTCCTTGTTTTTCTTTTTGCTTATAAAAAATGGTTTTGATAAGTCTTACTAGGATCCTTAGTTTATTAAGGGTTTATATTAGAAAGATCACATACTTTAGAAAAAATAAGATACTATGGTAATCTTATAACTCAGCAAATCCAGATATTTAGCCAACTTAAATAATCTTAGGAAAGCAAAGATGAATCGGGATATACCTCTTGTCTTTTGGAATTGGATATTCTTAGCGTAACTTCGAACTCTCACGATACTTATTCATTGTATCCTGCAGATTAAATTAGATTAAGAATACTGGGACTAGGCCTAACTGGGGATATACCCAAAATATTGACGACAAGGCCTAAATGTGCGCAACTGGCGACTCGGAGAAAAGGTGAAAACCTTTTAAACCTTAGAAGATATTGAAATATCTTAACGTGTAGTACTGGCGATACAGAGAAAAGGTGAAAACCTTTTAAACCTTAGAAGATATCAGAATATCTTAACGTGCGCTACTGGCGATACGGAGAAAAGGTGAAAACCTTTTAAACCTAAAAAAATCGAAATATCTTAACGTGCGCTACTGTCGATACGAAGAAAAGGTGAAAACGTTTTAAACCTTAGAAGATATCAGAATATCTTAAAGTGAGCTAATGGTGAAAAGAGAGGTGGCCAACCCCTGATCTTGTCTTGGGATCCTTATCTTTCTTTCCTACAAAAAACTTGAACCTTGGTGAGGGGTAGGTGTTAGCCATGCTAACATCCTTCCGATGCTTACGTCAATCATCCTTTTCAAAAAATCAAAAATAAGAGTCTAACATTCAAATAGGATATAGGAAACATACCAAATCTAAGATATATAAGGATCCATAGGGGTATGGATATCTTCAAACAAAATAGGTCTTCAAATGGATCACATTCTAGGCTCTTAGGAGTAAATCACCTTCCATCGTACTTAATCTGTATGCCCCCTTTCCTGCTTCTGATTCGATCAAATAGGGGCCTTCCAACTTTGGAGCGAGCTTCCCATCGGTCGGATTCGTCGTATTCTGAAATGCTTTCCTCATAACCATATCTCCAATCTTGAATCTTTGAAACCTGATGCTTTCGTTGTACGACTTAGCCATTCTTTGATTATATTCAGCCATTCGGATCTTGGCCAAATATCTAAGCTCATCTACGGTATCCAAATCCTACATAAGATTCTCATTGTTGCTTTCAAGATCCTGGTTGGAGATCCTGGTTGTGGGAATTGTCATCTCGGTCGAGATCACAGCTTCTGCTTTGAATACCAACAAGAAAAGAGTCTGTCCTATTGCATTTTTTGGTGTAGTTCTATATGCCCAAAGGACGAATGATAACTTTTCATCCCATTTGCCCTTCTTCGATCCTAGCTTCTTCTTAAGGTTGTTGATGATGATCTTATTACTTGATTTTGTCTATCCATTAGCTTGAGGGTGGACAGGAGTTGAGGTAATCATCTTAATCCCCTAGCTCTCACAGAAACTTGTGGTCCTTTTACTGATTAACTGGGATCCATTATCACAAACTATCTCTGCCGGAATCCCGAATCTTGTTATGATGTTGCACTTAATAAAGGATATGACTTCAACTTTTCTGACTTGGGCAAATGCTTACGCCTCAATCCATTTCGAGAAGTAGTCGGTCATAGCTAGCATAAAAGTTTTTCCTCTAGGGGCTTTAGGCAGCTTTCCCACGATGTCCATCCCCCATTTCATAAATGGCCAAGGGGAAATGACGAAATGAAGTTGCTATGACTTTGACAAGCATCACATCTTTGGGAGAAGGTCATCGCATCTTGGTCATGGTGGGCCAAAACATCATGTCCTTAAAATCTTTGAGAATAACACTCTGTCCCCAGTGTGATTTCCGCGATCTCTTTCATTGATATCTTTCAAGACTTCAGCAGCTTCAGACTTTTTCAAGCACCTAAGCTGCAAGGGATTTCCTGTATAAAATGTCATTTAGCATAATATATGTTGTTACCTTTGTGCGGAAAGCCTTGGGATTTACGTCTTGAGGGATCCTTCCATCCTTGATATATTCCATAATTGGAGATATCCAAGAATTCTGAGTAGCATCTTGATTTTGAATTTGCATTTCATCAGCATCCATGATTTCTTCAACCTTGTGCTTTTCAATGACCGGTGTTAGGACGTGGGTGATCGGGATCCTAACTCCTTCCGGGATCCTGAGGGATGATGCCAGATTTGCTAAGGCATCTGCTTCAGCATTCTCTTCGCTACGTACGTGCGACATTCTGAAATTTTCGAATTCTTTCGATAGTCTTTTGACTATCTCAAGATATAATAAAAACTTATCTCCTTTTGTTGCATAGGATCCATTAAAATGGTTAACGCGTAACAAAGAATCTACGTATACTTGAAGGAACCTGATTTTCATATCTCTGCTAACTGGATTCCTGCTATAAGTGCCCCATACTCCGCTTCATTGTTAGTGGATTGGAATGCACACAAGATAAATTGGGGTATTATGTCCCCCTTGTGGCGATTTTAGCAGGATCCCTAGTCCTATCCCCCGGATATTGGATGCACCAATGATCACGAGTCAATATTTTAGTGTTTAGTTGATCTAAATGCTTGATTTTACATCGTTAATATTGTAGAACAAGTTGATTTTATTTATGTTTTCATTCATAACTGTTTGGAGCTTAAAGTAGTTTAAAAGCAAAACATGAAAGTTGAAGGACTTAAGATGTAAATACCAAAAAATGGAAAAAAAGAGGTTAAGAAAGAGACCAGGCGTATGATACTCCGGGTTTGGGCGTATCATACCCCGGGCAGCGTATGAGGCGGCATATGGGCGTGCATATTTGATAAGAGGAACATAAAGTTGGGCTTATGGGCGGCGTATGAGGCGCTGGTGGGCGTATGATACGCCGGTGGCCTAACATCATGCGGGTTTTCTGGATTTTCAAGTTTATTTAAACCAAATCAACCCCAATTCGATCTAGAACTTCTTGAAGACAAAAAGTGATGAACTTTAGGTGATTTTTGGTGTTCTAAGGCTCCCTAAATCATCCACAAATATTCTCAAATTCAAGATCAAAGGCATAATAAAGATGATGCGTGGCTAGGTTCTCTTAATTGCTTTCTGGAGTACGATTCTTGTAAAGTGAGATGATTGGTATGCTTGATTAGGTTTTTGTAATGAAAATTGCTCTATCGAATGAAAATTTATGTTTTGGTTGATTTAAACGATTTGCTTATAAATAAAGTTGTTTGCTTGGTTATCAGTTTTCGGTTTCCTTGCATCGTGAGTTCATTAAGAAAAGTAGGCAACGTGATATAAGTGAATTGATAACATTGTGAATTACCGAGTCTTAAAAGATTGTTTTTTTGTTATCACTTTAATCAAAAGCTAAGATATTAAAGTATTATTTCTGACAAACCCTAGGTTAAACACACCAATTGTTGATCATGCAGAATTGAAAACCCAAAAGTGAATGTTTTCTCATTATTTAATTAAATTAGTTTTTAAAGTTTATTGATTTATGTAATTGTGCTCATTAATTCATTCAAAGTTTCAATTTTTAATTCTAAAGTTTGAGTCTTTTAGTTAATCAAAACGCGTTAATTAAACACGTTCCACACATTCCCTGTGGAGACGACCTTACTTACCCTTACGCAATTAAGGTAGTTAAGACCGGTTATTTAACTTGTTTTTGATCGAGTCTCGACAACCAGATCAAAATCCATCAGTGAACAAAGTCCACTCGCCTTTGGCTTCATGTAGTTGTTGGACTTCTAAGTCTGCATCCTTCTAGAGATCCTCACTGAAATCCGCCACAAAGTCTGCCAGGGTCTGGGATTTTATTGTTGTTCATGGCTCATAGGTGATGTCGTAAGCACTCATCTTCACTACCCATTTGGCCATTTTTCCTAACATCTCTGGCTTTCTTAACACATTCTTAATGGAATAATTAGTTTTAACACGAATAATATGTGTTTCCAAATAATACCTTAGTTTTGTGGATGCCATGACTAATGCTAGAATAAGCTTTACAAGATGGGAAGACCTAGTTTCAGCATCGAGAAGAGTTTTACTTACATAATATATAGGATGTTGTTGTCCCTCATGATCTTTAACTAGGATAGTGCCAAGTGGTTCTCTGGGTAGTGCTAAAGATAGATATTTTGTTAGGTCCTCAAAAGCTTTCTCGTGTTTTTTAGTCCACTAAAATTTCTGATTTTTCCTAAGAATATAATAAAAATCCTTACATTTATATGAGGATCTAGAAATAAACCTATTCAGTGCAGCTATCCTTCCTATCAATCTTTGGATATCCTTAGTATTCTTTGGGGATTTTAAGTTGATGATAGCCTTGATTTGCTCTGGACTAGCCTCTATTCCCCTTTTGGTTACCATGTATCCTTAGGAACTTTCCTGCTCTGACTCCAAAGTTGCATTTTGAAGGATTCAGCTTCATGTTGTATTGATCCAGGATGTTGAATGCGGCTTTGAGATCCTGAAGATGATCCTCAGCTTTCTTTGACTTTACTACCATATCATCAATGTACACCTCCATAGTGTCCCCTAGCTTATCCTTGAAAATCATGTTCACTAGCCTCTAGTATGTTGCACCTGCATTTTTCAAACTAAAAGGCATGGCAGTATAATAGTAGATACCTGAAGGTGTCATGAAGGCTGTATCCTCTTGATCAGATGGTTCCATCTGGATTTGTTGAAATCCTAAGGAGGCGTCCATGAATGTTAGGATCTTGTGGTCGGCTGTGGCATCTACCATCGAGTTGATATGGGGCAACAGGAAAGGATCTTTTGGATATGCTTTGTTCAAGTTAGTGTAACCAACACAAACTCTCCATTTCCCGTTCTTCTTTTGTAGCACTACCATATTGGCTAGCCATCTAGGGAATTTTACTTCCCTAATCATTCTAGTCTTCAATAATTTGCCCACTTCGTCCTGGATAACTCGATTTTGCTTGGGTGCAAATTTCCTTCTTTGTTTATGGATAGGATTGCAATTCTTATCAATATTAAGTTTATGGGTGATAATATCCTTGGATATACCCGTCATATCCTCGTGCTTTCACGCGAATGTCGATATCCTTCGTTTCAGGAAGTCATTGATCTTGAGCTCAATATCCTCAGGGATCCTTGTGCCTATCAACACTTTGATTTCTAGATCTTGGGGATTCATCGGAATTTCTTTTACATCTTGCTCCCTTGCTTCCAGAACTTCACGTAGTACCTTTATTAACTGCTATGCCGAGGAGCTTTTGGTAGTTAGTTTCATTGAAGACATGTAGCATTCCCTAGAATCTTGTTGATCGCTTTCAATCTTTATGACTCCCCAAGGGCTAGGAAGCTTCACATATTTATGATAGGTTGATGGCACAGCTTTCATGTCGTGAATCCAAGGCCTGCCAAGAATCACATTGCAACAAGACAAGGTATCAATAACACAAAAAGTTTTTGAACGAGTTTACCTCCCGATATAAACTGGCAGCTTGATGTCTCACAGTGGGTTTTTGGTTTCTCCACTGAAACCCACAAGCACTGAGGATCTTGGAACGATTTCTGATTCTAGGATGTCCATTTTTAGGGCGTCCAGTTGGATTATGTTTACTGAACTCCCTCCATCCACAAGGATCCTGCGAACAAAGCAATTAGCATACAATGGGTTTTAACCAAATTATCATGATGAGGATCCTGGATATTGCATTTATCCTCATCTTCGAAAGCAATGACTTTTTGATCAGTTATGGTAGAGGTTCTGATGGCCTCTCCCCCTTCTCCAGCTTCATTTCTTTAACATGCTTCTTTGCTACTGAGAATGAGGTGCCTTATATGTCTGATCCTCCGGAAATGAAAGATATGATCTTGGCGTTAGGTGGAGGCGATGGAGCCCTTTCCGTGGTTCTCTCGAGATCCTGAGTCTTTGACTTTTTTTAGGCAGCAATTCTTTTAGATGACCGTTGCTGAGAAGATAGTTAATCTCTTTTTTGAGAGTGATGCAATCATTGGTGAGATGACCGAAATTCTCGTGGTATGCACACCACTTATATTTATCCTTCCAAGATCCTGAATTTTCCTTCTTCTTTGGCCACCTGGCTTTATCTCCAAGATCATGGCAAACATCAAACCAGTTGCATCAACAAAAAAACAATATTCAGAGACTTTAGGATATTCTTCATCATCATCCTCTTCTTCTAGAGCATTTATCATGGGGTTATCTTTCTTAGAGTAGGGCTTTGATCAGTATGATTTATGCGGGGAATCTAACTTCCTGTGGAGGATTCCAACTATAGGATCTCCAGGATTTCTGAATATTTTTATCATCCTCCAATCGAATGAACCTCAGGGCCCTGTTTCGCACTTCATCAAGATTTTTGTAGGGAGTCATGGCCAAATCATCATAGAATGGGCTTCCTTTTATTGCCAACTTGTACGCTTTCCACGACTGCAACCATATCAAGATTTGGGATTTCTAGGGCTTCACGGCCGAATCTGGTAGTAAAATTCAAAGGGACTCGTTGGGATTCTTGACCACTCTATACAAGTCACCTATCATTTTTTCAAAAGATCTACTGCAAGAAAACTAGTTATTACACCAATTTATTGAGTGATAAAATGATGTAATTGTATTAGGAGGGATATTGAGAAGCCATTTCATGGCTGGTCCTGTTAAGGGGGAGCCGAAGCTTTTGCGTAGGCATGCTTCTTTGAGTTCAACAAAATCGGATTGATCTCCATTCTTTCTCTGTATTGGGCTACGTGCTCCTAGGGATCAGTTGTTCCATCGTATAGTTTCATGTTGGGAGTTTGGAATTTCTTCAGGATCTCCACGTCACAGATAGGCCAAGTAAACCTGGACATCCTATGACTTTCCGTAGGAACTTCAGGGATCGCACGGATAACTCCAGGTATGCTTGCTATCATATCCTTGAGTTTCTGGAGCTCCTTAGCCACATTTGGATCCATACCTTCATTCTGCATAGAATTCTGGTCAGAGTAATTAGGAATTTGAGTAGAAGTGTAACCAACTCTCGGATTCCTAATTTTGAAATCCCTCTGAACCCAAGAAGGTCCTGCAGTTGCCTCCGTTTGCATAGGGATTAGATCTTCCTGATGTACTTCTAAAGATCTTTGAGGCATAGAGTATCTCGGAGGGGATATCTCCATAAAATCTGAAGCGGGGATCCTTGAAGATCATTGAAGCTGGGATCCCGAGGCTTGAATGGAAGATGTTACAAGAATCCCGATGGGCTGGGACCCACTAAAGTGTTGGGCCGAGGATCCCGGGGAATAAAAGTTTAGAGCCTTAGGGATCAACGAGGTGACTGTTTCTGGAGATTTCCCTAATTTCTTGACTTCATCCAACTTCTTGAATATTAGCTCGTTCGTCTTAGTCTACTCTTGCATTTGAGTCCTCGCCTACTTAAACAAATCAAAATATCATTGTTAGAGATAATAGTATCTTTAAAGCTTGATCTTGGTGCTCCATAAACAGGATAGCTTGTTCTAGTCGGCTAGGCACCGCTTTGCTGACTCAACGAAGAAGGAGGAGGAGGGGGAGGAGGAGGAGGAAGATTAGCGCTCAGAGAACCGGACGAAGCTGGAAGAGAAGAGCTAGAGGAGGGCATGGAAGTTGAAGAAAATTTTGGTTGAGTTGACATTTTCGAAAAAGAAGATAGAAATTGTAAAGTGTAAAAAGATTTTCGTTTAATCAAAGCACTTTGCCCCATGGTGGGCGCCAAACTGTTTTGGTCAAAAATCAACAAAATGATTAAGTGATCAAACTTTGTATGTGAGGTAGTGTGCTTGATGATTAAAATAGAACAGTTGCTGAAAAGTAAATCAACACATGGATGTAATAAGGACAATTCAATAATCCCTGATAGTATCCTAGGGGATTCTGGTAAAAAAACCTTGGGAGTCGGCCTAAAGCAGCCAACTGCCTAGTGATTTTGATAAAAACAAGTAAGAATACAAATGAAAGGCAAGTAATAAGAGCGCTATATGTATTGCTATGCTTGAATTGAGAGAGTACGGTGTAAGTTATGTGTTCCTATGCTCTGGTTACTCTATAAATACTGGAGATTACAAGAAAAATATCTCTAAATATCCAGGATTTTATGGACTAAGTAAAACTAGTTGTTGCAGCCTTCAAACGACTACTCCTCCACGTCTTCAACTCCGTAGACGTTATGGTTGAGCAAGTCTTCAGGAACTGATCCGCTCGCGAGCCATTAACCTGCCAATAAATTAAAAGAGATCCAATTTCTAACGATTAGTTCCCAAGGTAATTTAGGATACCGGCATATTTAGGATAAAACTATGACTTTCGTGCTAATCCAGGATCTTGACTTGAAAAACTATCCCCAATAGTAAACACAAGCTAAAGACAAATTACAAACCCTTTATTTATACTAGTAGGATGACCCGTGCTATGCCCGGGAGTTGTAAAATTTAAAATGGTTAAATTTGACGATTAATATGTTAGTATTAACCAACTGTAAAATATTCACACGTGATATGTTGATATAATAAAGCAATACTGTTAGTAAATAAATTATTGAAGGAAAAAAGAAGAATAGATAATGTGTAAATGGTAACTTTATTGGTTAAATGAAAATAGAAGATAACTTTATTAACGTTGAGGAGATTAACTGTAAATTTAACAATACTTGAGGTAAATTTAACATTACTTGAGGGTATATGTGTAAAACTTAAATAAAGCATAAAATGAGCCATTAATCAATTTGAAAAAACAAAAAGAAAGTATTGTGGTTAGTTTTAAATGATTCCTATGGGCTTTTTAACGTGTAAAATTATAGAAAAAACATAGTAGTTTTTTAATTACTTTGGAGGCTAAAAAAACAAATATTGTGATAACATTGAGAAAACTTACAACTTCACCATTTATTATCTTTTCTATTTGTTGTATATAGTATATTTTCCTGCATAATATGCGAAGTATCACTAAGAACTTTTTCCGACCTTTCTTAAACACTAATTATATTTGTGTATTTTAATAATAATAATAATAATAATAATAATAATAATAATAATAATAATAATAATAATAATAATAATAATAATAATAATAATAATAATAATAATAATAATAATAATAATATTATTATTATTATTATTATTATTATTATTATTATTATTATTATTATTATTATTATTATTATTATTATTATTATTATTATTATTATATCATTATTATTATATAAATATTTATATAGTTAAATATTCAAATAAGATAATACTTAATAAATTTGCATTTAGTTATAAGGTATAATAAATTTAAATTGAATATTAATTTAAAAGAATATAAATAAACCAATACATAATGAATTGAATTAATAATAAAAAATAATCTAATATGTATTAAATAATATATATTAATTAAAAATTTTATTAAATAAGGGTGAATTAAACATTATTATATAGAATATTTGTACTCAACATGGCCCGACATCCCAAGTTTTCTTCCATCCAGATATCGTGTATGATCTATCTTGCTTATACTTGGGCCTTTTGTATTTTCATTTCGGCCCACATTTGCTTACCCATTCCTTCATAACTTATGTCCAAAACACCTTGTTTATTATACTCGCAATTTCACAAACTAATATTCTTCTCCCTTGCTCAAATTATAAATTGTCCAAATACCGTTACCATATTGCACTTATAATTGACCTCAAGGAATCTAACTCTTTTTAAAAGATTTAGTACTTAGCTATAAATCATAAGGGTGTTCAAAGTTGGATCTCTGAAATTTTCTGATAGTAGAAATTACTATCCGTATCCATATCCGATATTTCAGATATCAAAAAATTCAAATACACATACGGATAATAGTTATGATATCCGAACTTCATTGTTTTTATTTTTAATTTTTTTACAATAATTAGATATGTGCTATTATAATAATAATATTAAAAACCAACACACATTAAAGAGTCTCAATATACTCTAACAAGTAACAACTACCAACTTAAAATAATAAAGAAAATGTTTAACATTTAAAAAAATAACAAAACATATTATTAATATCAGATATCCGATTATTCAAAAAAATTTCAAAATCAATATTTGAATTTTCAATATTTCAGATTCGAATCTCAGATTCGAATATTGTTACATCCTGACCATTTGAATAAGACATTAAAAAAAGGATGGTTGCATTTCGTATACGGTTTTGCATAAGCCATCACCTTCGCTCATTTACACCTCATACACATTTTGTGAAGATAACTTGAAGATCTCCATCATTTTATGTGCAATGTTAATTGACTTCAGCTTTGACCTTTTATGGAAAGGCACTTAGTGGTTTGTGATAGATTAAATTAAATAAGCAAAATTCTATTGTTGATTAGGAACAATGGGACAATTGGTGCTATCAATATGTCATTTGTTTAATATTTTGATAAACTTTTGTTTTAAGAATTTGGATTGTATACAATGGTTTTTTGTGAAGATGGCTTGTAGCTGAGACCACAGAAAAATGAATCATTTGAATTTCTTTATTGTTGAAGTTAACATCATGGTTTATCTTTGCAGGTTTTTTAGGAAAGAATTTGCAACTAAACGTCTTTTTATTACACTCATTTTTACGTACAATAAATAAGAAGCTGTTGAGACGACTTACCTTCAAATCACTACAATCTGTCATTATTTACAGATACCATATCAGTTAACAATGTGAGTCAAGAATAAAATCCATCCATTGCTCTATTGAACATATTTAATCTTCATAATGTATTCATCCATTAGTTCCTCAAAAATGCATACTTGTGTTAATTTGATGGCAAATGAGAATCACAAAATCGCGAGGAAGTATAATATCACTCTTTGTTTTATTTCATGTAGTTGTATAGTTGTATGTATGAAATCTACAACAAAGAGTATGATACTGTTTGATGAAAAAAGGTGAGTTGTAGCTATATGAAAGCTTTTTTTTCTTATACTATGTCTGGTACCCTTTATTTATTAATCCTATAATACTACTATGTTGTGCAACCTTTCGATTTACCCATTTCTCTTAATAATCAAGCGAGGAACAAAATAAATGGTTTAAATACATCCTTTCTTATTCATTTTGGCAATGGAAGCTCTTCATTTCGTCAAGGTTGTGGTATTAAATAAGAGTTTTACACACGGTCTTTACCTGTCTATTGATGGTCCGACGATTTATCACATTTTCTTCGCGTATATTCTCTGTTAGTTCCATGAGACATGTCATCGACATGGTTCTACATATGAAAGATTATATTATATTCGAGAGGTCCAATTGGCTTCCTTTAAAACCAAACCTTCTTATTTGGAGGGCTGGCTAGGAAAAATTCCAACACGATTAGCTCTTCAAAAGAAGAAACATTGTCGGGATAACGACTAGATGGCCCGTGTGTGTAAGATTTGAAGAATCGGTTGAAATCATGATCCTGAAAATGAACTTTCTTATGGAGATGTGGATCGTGTTTCATTAAAAGTATGAAGGGGGACACTTTATACAACATTTAACGTTGAGTGATTGGTGTAATTTTAATCTATTTAATCTATATGTACTCCTTATGCTCTAATAACTTGCTAGGGCCCATCTTAATAATAGTATTTTTGCTTGTTGTTAAAAAAAATCTATCGTCTTTTTCTTACCTATGCACACAGTTTTGATTTTTAGACATCAAATCTATTGATTGTAGTTTCTATGTCCGAATTTGCGGTAGTTTGATTTTATTTTGTCAAAGTATCACTTTATCGTTGTGTTTTTTTCTTAGATTTATTACATGTTGAATTCTCTTCTATTCGGGTCTATTATTATCTAAGTATTTACTAATCATTAGCAACACATATTAATAGTTGAGCAACTTTTGTTTCTAACATTAAAAAGAACTTTCCCTTAATGATGGCTTTTGACCAACAAGGACATAAGTTTTTTTTTATAACAGTAATTCTTATTATCAAGAAAATATTTATCAAATTTGCAAACTGTAGGATTTGAATCCACAATTATTTGGTTGGGGTACATATCTTTTACCATCAAGCTATCTCCTTAGCGATAAACAAAGAAGAAAATATTCACCAAACCTGCAGACCGTAAAATTTGAACTGACAACCATTTAATTAGGTACAGATCTTTTACTATCAAACTATCCCCTTAGGTATAAACAAAGACATAAGTACATGATAGTTTAGCAAGCATTGCTATAGATATGGTTCTTGCATTAGCAAATTCGAACGTACTTCCTCACTATGGTTTTATAGTTGGGTTCATAAAATTTGCTGCTGGTATTTATTTTTTAGATTCTCACTTAGTCTTAATTAAAATATCATTACTTAGTGGCAGAATCATTTTAAAGAGGATGGAATCAACTGATAATATTCTTTTTTTTTTCAAGTAAAACATATAATACATGAACTTCGAATGACACTAGTCTTTTTTCTACGATTGACACCATTGTTTTTTGAAAAAAAAACTATGAACACTATTGACCATTGATTTACAAAAAATTAAATAACGTTTTTGTAAGTTACAAAAAAGTAATTGATAAGTTACATAAAAATTTTAAATAATTATTGTTCTGTTAATTTTATAAATTGCAAAATACTAGAATTAAAAACTCAAAACCCTATTCAATTCTTATCCAATATTGAACTATTAGATACAGAGCTCAAGGTAAAGCATAGCTTTACATTTTAAGTTGGATTTGCGTAATCGGATAAGTGATAAGTATATAAATAATGTGTTCATTTGCTATATTAAAAAATAGTTCTTTGCAAAAGTTGTCATCAAACATTTGATGAATCGGTTTTAAAACATTAAAAGTCGTCGGAAACAACTGTAAAAGATATATTCTTATATTTAAATGAAACTGTATTTTTATTATGTTTTTATCTAATGACAACTTCTTTTTATTTGTGACCCTTCACCGACCCAATCCCCAACCTATTCGAAAATTAGGACGTCTAGATCATTAAAATATAATAATCAAAAAACATTGACACCATAGAAAAAAATTCTTGGTTCCGCCATTGTCAGTGGCGGAGGATAGTGGAGGCCCGGGGGGGGGGAGGGGGGGAGGGGGGGGAGGGGGGGAGGGGGGGGCTTCCCTCTCTATTTTGTTGGTAGTGTTAAATTTTAGTCCGCTAGTGTAAATTTTGGTCCGTCACTGGCCATTGTCAATGCTCAACTATTTTCAGATATAGCTTAATGTGTTGTTGGACTTCTACTATCACGTCCTGTTTGAAAATGCTTGAGATGGATGAAGAATACTAGAGAATATTGAGGTGTGCAACTTCATTGTCACCTGTAATCTTGTGGGTATTATAGGCTTACGAATGGTGGTCGTATTATAGGCGTATGTGATCTTGGAGTTCAGGGATTTGGCATTTCTATTGGGAAACTCGATATATGTCGTTGTTGATGGTATCAATCCATAAAGAGTAGTTTTCATGTAAAACTAAAGTTATGTGCTTTACTACGTGCAAACAGTAACACGTACGCGTAGCTCTGAAGGACTAAAGCTAATAGTTTTTAACCGTTTGATATTAAATGACTTTATTTGGGTTGTGCTTTGTCTCAAATGGAGCAAATAAAAAAACATTAGCTAAAAAGGGTCCACGTTAGAGGACCCTTTTGTTGTGGGGAGGGGGGGGGAGGGGGGGGCTTCCCTCTCTATTTTGTTGGTAGTGTTAAATTTTAGTCCGCTAGTGTAAATTTTGGTCCGTCACTGGCCATTGTCAATGCTCAACTATTTTCAGATATAGCTTAATGTGTTGTTGGACTTCTACTATCACGTCCTGTTTGAAAATGCTTGAGATGGATGAAGAATACTAGAGAATATTGAGGTGTGCAACTTCATTGTCACTTGTAATCTTGTGGGTATTATAGGCTTACGAATGATGGTCGTATTATAGGCGTATGTGATCTTGGAGTTCAGGGATTTGGCATTTCTATTGGGAAACTCGATATATGTCGTTGTTGATGGTATCAATCCATAAAGAGTAGTTTTTATGTAAAACTAAAGTTATGTGCTTTACTACGTGCAAACAGTAACACGTACGCGTAGCTCTGAAGGACTAAAGCTAATAGTTTTTAACCGTTTGATATTAAATGACTTTATTTGGGTTGTGCTTTGTCTCAAATGGAGCGAATAAAAAAAACACTAAAAAGGGTCCACGTTAGAGGAGTTAAGGGCATCCACAGTCTGTTTGTAATGAATTTAAAGTTCTATGTTTTTGTTAGAAGTATTCATTTATTCATAACATGCAATAGTTACTTGTAAAATATTTAACAAGAAAGTGTTTGTGGATCAACCCGATCTATCTCATCCATACAAAAAGGTAACCTTTTCAACCATAGCCTCTTTTGATCTCATGACCCGCCCATCTTGCCAAAACAAATACTAAAAATGGAAACTTTGCATCGTTAGGTAACAGAACTTCTATAAATGAAAATATAACAACAACAATAATAATAATAATAGGCGGGTGTTCGAAGTAAGTTCACACTAAAAATTTTGAAGATCTTTCAGTGATCAATTCATTCATGCTTGATAAGTCTTGTGTTTTTTACTTCCTCCTTTTGTTTTACTATCTTTAGGTGAGTACATAATTTACTATAAACAATAAACTAGTATATAAAATAGTTTTTTCTTATGATATCTCGGTGTGAGCACTCAATTAAGATTGAGCCATTAGTAACATAAATAGATACATTTTATAGACCCTCTGTGTAGTTAGAAAATTCACAAGGCACGTATGTATTTTGATATAGTTTAGTGTAGACAAATGAATTCATCATGACCTGTATAACTACGTATTAGACGTTTTTGGTGTTGAGTATTGGGCCTAAGCATCTAATTATTTAATGGTAAATTATGTTTAAGTCTGGTATCCAATATGTTTCTTCTTGCGTCCCGTTGGCGGGGTGGGATAGATGCATTCATTTATACTCACGATTACCAAAAACAGATAATCTTACATTGTATTATAAAGAATTATGTTTGAGTTTAAAGAGGATCAATATATTCACAATCATTTGTGATCTACATTGTATATAAAACGTGGTGTGTTTAATTAAGAGTTTTAAGTTAGTATCGTTTTAGAAAAAAAGATAAAGGCTATATGACCATTTAGATTGTAATAAAAAGTTACAAACAATGTAGATATGTTGTTGGTCCGATTGATTGGTATTATGTTTGTATGGGCAGTTGAAATATTTTTTAAATATGTATTATTTGCAGATATAAATTCGATACCTGTTTAAAAAAGATATTTATTTTATATATTTTTAAAAGAGTTCAACACAACGTAGTGGAATTTATTTTTGCATGTTGAAAAAGACATTCTTATCGTAAAAAGAGCACTACTTCTTATTTACTTTGCCAGGGTAGTATTATTATTGCACATTGACTCATCAGTTACTTGCAATAAATAATCTCTATCCCAAAGAAAATATCGTAATAACTAACTTACTACTTATAAAAAACTAACTTACTATAAAATTTAATAATAATATTTATTATACCCTGAATTATTGGTTTAGTAGCATGGTGTTTGTTTACCACAAAAGTGATAGTAGGTCTAACACTTCAACTCCCTGTAAATACTAAGGTTTCATGGAATTAGGTGATAAAAATTGTTACCATTAATCTTTAGTTTAATTGGTTAAGATGAGGGGCCTTGGACTTTACTAAAAATAGAAAAGGTCTTAGTTTTATGTCTCACATGTCACAAAAAAGGATCTAAGTTGAGTTAAGGGTTTTTTCACTTAAGATGAGTTTTCTTCTGAGGGTGGTATCCGGTTTGTGACTAATGGGATTAGACTAATATAACGAGTCTTTCTTTGAGGACGTGTCAGCTTAGTGTCCCAAAGTTTCATACAAGGGCGGATGTATGAAGGAGGCAGGGGCAGCCGGGGCTACCCCTGAACTCTTGTTTCAAAGTGCAAACTTTTTTTAACTATTATATATATATCGGGATATATGTATCGAGATATATCTAAGCAAAACTTAAAATACTCCTCAAATATGAAAAGCTCAAATTAATATAAGATTAAAAACCCAAATAAAAATAACATTAACATCCCATTCAATTAAAAGCTCAATTCTCCAATAATTTTTGTTATCTATCTATATAAAAATAAACTTTTAATTAAAAAAATTATTTACATTTGAGGTTAGTTCGGTAAAGTTTGTTTCTTTATAATTTGACTACCTCTATTATATACAATATAAGAGTAGTAGTGTGTGCTTGTTATACTATAACAATTTTATAAAATTTGTGAATTGGTATTAGTTTCGTTCGAACCGATCCAAGTCATATATGATAATCTTTTGATTTTTTCTCCGCATTCTAATGTTTTCTAAATTTCAAGTATACCATTACGAAGCGATATAACTTCTAGGCATTTTGGTGAATAATATTCAATACCGAGTTCATACAACACGCAGTCATAACCTATAGTGAAGTCATGCTTATATATATATATATATATATATATATATATATATATATATATATATATATATATATATATATATATATATATATATATATATATATATATAATTATGTACACTTTTAACCAATTGATTTTCTGATAGTTATATTTATCTGTAATAACTTTCGTTCATTAAATTTTTATGAAAAATAGAAGCCGCGATTCAAATATAAATTTGTTTGAAAACGAAGTTGTATTTAAAATAAATTAATTTTTCATCATCGTATGCTATCGTTGTTATTTTTCTGATAACAATGTCGAGTGATAATATGTTTTACGATGGGGGACACTTGGGTTTTACGTGAAAGTATAGCCATTGAGGCGTGTTTTTGCCACTGCGTTTTGATATTTGGAATCATGGTAGGATCCCGACGCAACACACAGGATGAAAACCTAGCTAAAATTAAATACACTGAAAAATAAAAAAACTTTCATTGTTGAATGAATGTAACACCAACATTCATTATTGAATTAGTGTACGCAACAAATTTTAAGGGTGACCGCCCAGGGCTCGATCTCATCAGGGGCCCAAAAGTTTAAAAAATATATATTATATATGTATGTATATATAAAAACAACTATAGATTATTAACAAACTAATTAACAAACCTAATAACAATTTAAATATTTGATCAATTGAAACTTAGGATCTTTTAACATTTTAATTAGTTTAGTCGATCCAATCTAAACTCAATTAAAAAACTCTAGGGGAGTCTTAAGATTCGGTTAAGTAAGTGAATCAGATTATTTTAGTACAATACTTTTATTTATTGGTAAAACAATTATTGTCGCATTATAAATTTTTAACATATTGGTTATTGACACTGTATTTATAGAGCCCATTTTTTTACTCGCTCAGGGCCTAAGTGATTTGAACACTCTCGGGACCGGCCCTGGTAATGGAGATGATCGAATGGACTAGTGGACCGTCAATGATTCAATTAATCATTTCAAAAAACAAAAATATGAGTGTTGTTAAAAATATAAACATAGATTTTAATAGCATGTTCAATATAAATATTTAATGTACCTACAAACCAAATGATTGTGAGGTCAAATTTTAACGCTTTGATTTTAGGGAAAGAGTATGTATAAATTCGAGGGTGTGTATTCGGTTATTTAATGTCTCGCGGATCATAAAAAAAATTCAAAATGAAAATCTACTCTAGGTTGATTTAGAAATACACATATATATATCATATGTATGTATATGATCAAATAAATTACATAATTGACTAAAATTGTTTTGTAGTTAATGCTTATAAAATTTTAAATATTCTTGTTACATGGTTACCTTTTCCAACAACTATACTAATTTACAGTTGTAACATGGAGATACGTGCTTAGAATTTGAAAAGAAATAATATATATCTTTTAAGAACATATTGTCATTTACACTACTTTTATTATTGGATTTTTGAAGAGTATCATCCTCTTGCAACTTTCTTTTATTTCTTTTTACGAACCGTTTGTTTTAATCCACAAGTAGGACCGGGTCCAGTTTTGTCTACCATGGTACAGTGATTTTAATCCACATGTTAGGTATTTAATGTATTGAGGTGTTGAATTTACTATTTTAACCTTTGTGATCCACCTTTTGTACATTAGGTTATTAAAACCACATCGGCATCATCTTTAATGGGTTGCCCACGAATATGGTCACACCACCTTACTATAATTGCCCTAAAAGCATGCTTAGACATCTCCGCTCACCGTTTGTGAGCGTTCGTCACACAGACGCCTCTCCTAATCAAGTAATTAATTTCTAGAAGAGTCACTTAATGAAAACAACAACAACTTCATCACATGCTCTAATTATATGCGACAGAAAACGAGTTTTAAGGCAGATTTGTCGTAATTAATACCACTTGGATGAAAAAAAAATGATGTTTATTTTGAAAGTGACATGATTAAGAAATTTCGAATTTAATTAGTTTCACTCTTCAATACTATATAATAATAATTATTATTATATATTATATCGTAACCGAAACATCAGTTAACTAGCAATATCATGCTATCATATTATTGTATGATAAAATTTAGCCCGGTATTTTACTAGTGATCGGGTTCTACGTTTTTTAAATAACTAGACTGGGTTCTTTAGCTATACACGAGGTATCATTGATTCTTTAGCGCGTAATCTATTGTTTTTAGTAAAACAGATTATATAAATTAGAAGAGACATAGTTATATTTTATAATAATATTGTATATAAGTTTCTTTATAATAGATATATAATATTATTATAGCGCATCATGTATTGATGATCATTTTATATCTTCTCGACTGTGTTAAATATACAAGCTGCATTATTCCCTCGGTTTATTAAATTACTCTTATATCCCTGAACATATAATCATGTTAGTATTTATTATGGTGGCCTTTAAGAACATGTAGAGAGGGTGTAGACGGTGTGGTTGAAAGTATATATAAAGAGGACCTCACATTGTATGGTACTTTCTCCTTTGAAACTCAAAGCCACGGTGGTTCTGTATTCCTCTTCATTCTCTAGATCAACAAGACTAAGAAATGGGACGATCTCCATGTTGCGATAAGGTCGGATTGAAGAAAGGACCGTGGACACCCGAAGAAGATCAAAAGCTTTTAGCTTATATTGAAGAACATGGGCATGGAAGCTGGCGCGCATTGCCTACGAAAGCTGGTTTTACTTTGTTCACTCGAATTTTTTTAGAATATGTTGTATGATCATACAAATTGTTGATTTGAAAACATGAAACAGGGTTGCAAAGATGTGGGAAGAGTTGTAGGTTAAGATGGACGAATTATCTTCGGCCTGATATTAAGAGAGGCAAATTCACTCTTCAAGAAGAACAAACTATCATTCAACTTCATGCTCTCTTGGGAAATAGGTATTCTATTTACTTTCTAGCTTGTTTTTGAGCTAAATTATGCACTTAGAGTGTTATTGTATTATGTTTTGTGATTAGGTGGTCGGCAATAGCAACTCATCTTCCAAAAAGAACGGATAATGAAATCAAGAACTACTGGAACACTCATCTCAAGAAGAGATTGGCGAAAATGGGGATTGATCCGGTTAGCCACAAGCCAAAAACGAATACCCTTTTGTGTAGCGATGGTCAGTCGAAGAGTGTGGCTAACTTGAGTCACATGGCCCAATGGGAGAGTGCTAGGCTCGAGGCTGAAGCCAGATTGGCAAAACAATCTAGGCTTCGATGCGCAAGCCCAACTGAAAAGATTGTGGGAACAGTTGAGCCCTCACCGGTATCTAATAAAATATTGGCGCCTGTATCTGGGGCGCCAACAAGGTCATGCCTTGATATACTAAAGGCATGGAATAAGGTTTGGGGCAACAAACATAATGACGTTGGTGGTGGGAATAGAAACGGGGATTTGGAATCACCAACCTCCACAATTTCCACCACTGGCGTAAGAGAAAGCTCCACTAACTTTTACGAGTTTGTTGGCGGGAACTCCTCGGGATCTTGTGATGAAGGAAACACTTGTGAAGAACATGAGGAGGAATGGGAATGCAAAGACGAAAATCAAATGGCAAATTCTATCACAGGATTCAATGGTGTTAGCATGTCATCCACAAATGATCACAACAACAATGACAACCAACATACTCCTGATGGTAATTTCCTAGAGAGTTTTACAGATCTTCTATTAAACAGTTCAAGCACTAGTAATCATCATAATCTACAAGATGACAATGAGTCAAAGGTTGCTCTCGAACCTAATGGAGTCAACAACAATTACTACGAGGACAATAACAAGAATTACTGGAATAACATTCTTGATTTGGTGAATTCATCGCTACAAGATCCACCTCTCTTTTAGAAAACCAAATCAGTTGTGATTTTTTTGTTTTTTCACCGACCATAGCAATCGTTTGAGGTTTGAAAACCACTGCAAGTGTGTTGTAAGAAATGTGTCGGTTTCTAGGGTTTTTTAGTTTTCGAATAGCTTAATGATGTAAGCTACTATATATCAAAAACCGTCTATTTATCTCATAATCATATACTATTTAGTACGAATGTGACTTTAAAACTGAATTTTAGAAAAAAAAAGTTTCTAATAAGAACTTTAAGTCCAAGATGGTGTTTAATTTGATTTTAATGCTTCTATTGTACTTTTACTCGTTTTTCCTATACTTTCACATGCATTGCTTTCCATTATTTATTGTATTAAAGAGACTATGGAAGAAAACACCAGGACCATAGGTTGAATTTAATATGCAATTATAAAACTATTAATCTGTAGATGATATTTATATTTTTGAACAGTGTTACTTACACTAATTTACACCACAATTTTGTATCAACCTTTCATAAACGGGAAAACGCCAATTAAAGATTCATCATTCTAACTCTAAATGTATTTTTATTCAACATAACCCCCACTTCAATCTGTATATGATATATAATCTGGTTAAAAACATAATATACATACATACATTTATGTGTATATATGTTTGTGACAGAGAAGCTTATTAATTCTTTTCGTTATCTATTTTTCTTATAAAAACGTATAAGATAAGAACATGTATCTTGACAAGATTCCTTAAAGTTTGGATTGTATATTATGATATATATTTTTTGGTATTTCTTAAAACATTTTACACACAAAAAAGTCTACACATATTTTGTCGTTTTACGAAGATATAATACATAAAACAAGAGCAATGCTTGAAACTATAAAAGTGAAAAAAATTTATGACGTCTAATAATAGAAAAACAAAGAACTAAAATTGATATTGCTGAATTATTTGAAGTGCATTTATAGTTCGGATGGGATGGAAGGCATTTATGGCTGTTAGTTTCACGTCATATTCTCGATAATAAATGAGAATCCAAAGGGACATCTTGATTTTTTAAAATTCTACCTTTTTTAATATTTATAATACATGATAATATGTAACGAGTGAGTGATAGTAATGAAATAACGATTTTATGCGCATCATATAAGTAGTGGTGTAATAATGATAATTGTATATAATGAGTGATTCATGAAGTTTAATTAAAATATAATCGTCATATAATGAGTGGTGTAATAGTGATAAGTGTGTACAATGAGCGACCACCATCAGATTTAACCATCACGCCTAGCTAGTGAGCAGTGTTTTGAACATAATAGGTCGATCTGACACATTCATTACGCCCCACTATGGATATCTTAACGTGTATGACTTTTCATTATAATAAACTAACATGTATTATTTATTTCTTATAACGCCATATACAACAACAGATTAACATATGAGTTATGTTTATAAATAGGTTATATATTTTCTCTTAAACTCACGGTGGGTTCTTTATCTTATCTTTATAATTTAATTAGAAATCATCACTTCATAAATTTATCTCTCATATTTTAAAACTTTCTCACACCTCATTCCTTATTTTTAAAGATATATGGATTTACTTTTGTTTTCATTGAATATAAGGTCTCTCTTTAGCTTTCTTTAAAATTATATGAAAGTATAAAGATAAAGAATAGAATGTGAGTGATTTTTTTAAGTTCACCTTCAATTAAAAGGATAAGAGAGGCTTTACCAAATCCATTGTAAACACTCTAAGTGAGGTAAAACTTAACTATATTAATGGCTATATATCTTATTATTTTTAAACACTGATCAGCTAGTTATAGAGTTTGGAAGCACAATCGTTTTAGGATCCCACTCATATATAATACTCATATATAATGTAATATCTTATAGCTCGTATCTATTAATATTATCAGCATTCATCTGTCTTAAGTGACGATCTTTTAATTTGTTATATAGATAGACTTCTTGAAGCTCGTGTGTTAGTTCTTTTATTTAAGCCCTAGTT
>JACVEC010000075.1:65000-75458 GCA_025215565.1 Flaveria ramosissima | reverse complement strand
ACCATAGTTATGAGAGCTTTTTGTGTCAACAACCTTAATTCCTATATGAGGGTGATAACCACAAGCTTCAAGTATCTCCATAACCTCATATTTCTTTTCAAACCGAAAAAAAACATGCAATATCCAAAATATCTCTTTCTCGTCACTTTGAAGTCCATCATAACTAATCTTGAGTTGTTCCAAAATTTCAGTTTGTGGAGTATCTTTTAGCCTATCCAAGTACTCCTCCACTCCTTCTAGTCTTTGTCAAATAGAAAAGAACCTAAAACTTTAAGTGCTAGCGGGAGCCTAGCAGCATAAGAACCACACGTAATGAAAGTGTATCGTAATCTTTTAACGGTCCATTTCATTATATGCCTCTATTTAAAAAGCTGAATAGCCTCATCATTTGATAATAATTTGATTGGATAGACCACGTCTACTTATGGGTTATCAACAAATGTTCATTTCTTGTTGTGATAATAACTCGGCTCCCACTACCAAACCAATTAGGCGATCCGACTAAAGCATCCAACTGCCTACCGTCATCAACATCATCAAGAATGATTAAGACCTTGCTATGACTTAACCTCCTTATCATGCATTTTCCTTCTTCAACATCTTGCAAATTCTATCAGTTTTTAAAGCCTTGATATAATTTTTTGTTGTAGAACTTTTAAACCATATTGGTTTGATTCCTCTCGAATATTGTCAGAATGCAATAATCTTGAAAGAGGCAAGAAATTTTCTTACATAGGGTAGATGCAAGAGTGGTCTTACCACTACCCCCAACCCCCCATATACCACCATGCGCACATCATGTGACCCAATATCTAACTGTGATTCTATTTTGCACTCGAGTCATCATCCCAACAAGGTCTCCATCAACACCAAAGGTTACAGGAAAAACTTATCAGCAATAGTATTAACAATTTCTTTAATAGCTTTCGATTCATGTCTGCAAATCAAATATTTACGGATAATGTATGCTTAGATGGCCTGGTCATGTTGTTTACGTAGTGGTCTTGCAACCAACATATACATGTATCTTAAATATGATGAATCAGATTGTAGCCTCAATTAAATAGTTGGTTGACTTAAAAATAATGCTCCTTCAAGAAAAAATTAGGAGCTTGAAAGCATGTGAAGAAAGAACCAACATGAAAAACAAGTTGCACAGTAAAATGGTAAAGTTGATCAGTTGTTGCTTACCTGTTTGAATGAAAAGAAAAACAAAAGAGTATGGATTCCAAGATAAAAAAAAGGGTACAAAAATGATCATGGGTGTCTTTGAATTAATTCTCAAAGTCTTATGGGTTATTGTGTTATTTAGTTTAATGTTTACGTATGTACTTGTTCACATCATGTATGCATCCATGTGAGGTTATGGTTGTCTTTTGTCTTTTGTCTATACTTTCAGTCAAGGCCGTTGTTGCCAAGTAGTGTGATAGATGTAGTAGTAGTATGTCTAATAGTGGGGTCGTTGAATTGATGGAAGTGGGTTTTGTAACAGTGACTTTATAACCTTCATTTTGTGATAGTTGGAGAATGGTTGAGTGTTGAAGAAACCTTTTTTCTCCATACATTTCATAGAGAGTTGTGAAAGATACTTTGTTTCTGATCCAATATGTGGTTTAGAACAAGGTTGGAGATTAAGTGAGTGCAGAGGTAACAATCATCCAATGGCGAATAATGTAGCGAATGGCCTTTACCCCCTCTCCCAATTTTCAAAGGGGAAGGCTATGAATATTGAAGCATTCGAATGAAGACGATTCTGAGATCTCAAGATCTGTGGAATTATGTAAACAACGGGTTTAACGAGCAGGACAACGATCATACCTCGATAAAGAGAGAGTATCAGGAGGGATGTGCGTGCCTTGTCCTTGATACAACAAGCAAAAGTCTTTTCCCCGTATAGCTGCGTTACAACTTCACAACAGGCCTGGACACTTCTTGATCAAACTGAGTTCCCAGGTGATTTGAAGTGAGAACAGTTAAACTACAAGGTCTAACATGAGAATTTTAAACCGTCCAGATGAAAGATGGTGAAGTAGTTGCGATTTCTTGTCACAAACTATCAAGCCTTGGCCAATGTGTGAAAGTTGTGCACTTGGAAGCATGTCAAAAGACCATTCCCAAAGGATGCTTCAAGAGCCTCTCGGTTGCTAGAACGGAACCATGCGGACCTTTGTGGTCCAATGTCGGTTCAATCACTAGGTGGAAGTCTGCACTACTTTCTACTTATAGAGACTACAGAAGAATGTCATGGGTGTTCTTCTTGACAAGTAAGGTAGAAGCATTTCTAAAGTTCAAAAGTTTCAAGGCTCGGGTTGAGAATGTTGATATTCTTATAAAAGCTCTTCCAGTGATGAAGGTTAGTAAGATTAGGATAATTCATGGTGTGGGAGATTTGTTGGGTGATTCTTGGAATTAATGGGGAGTTTGTTAGCATAATTCCAAGAATAACAAGTTTGTAGTATAAATGTCAATGTGTGAAGGTTTACGGACTTGTTTTGTACTTTTTGAATAAGGTTTGTTAGGTTGTTAGGAGTTGATTACTTAGTTATTAATCTTTTTCTTTTATTAGTGTAATAGCTAGAAAAATTTGTGTATTACACGATTAAATAAATAAAATATTAAATATAATAAATTTTAATATTAGAACACACATAATCTAAGATAAGATATAACAAAATTATAATTAAAGTCAATAAGTAATAAACAATGAAATTAGTTCTTTAAACTTTTTTGTTTAACTTTTTTTTTTTTTTTTCAAAAAAAATTAAATATTCTTGTTCAAAACAAACTTTTTTAACAAAAAATATCATTTTAAAATTTTCTTTATTAACACTTTAATTTTTTTTGTTCATAATAAATTTACTTTTTAATAACTCAAATTTTAAAATATTCGTATTTCTATAAAATTTTGATGTTTTACAAAATTTTTCTTATTTTATAAAAATATGTGTATTTAGAATAAATTTAGTAAAGATATAATATTCTTAAATTATTAAAAAACTAATTTTAATCTACTAAATTATAGAATAATATAATAGTAATCAATGTAATTATTTAATTTAAAAAATTGATAAAAATAAATATGATGCAAGGACGTGGCATATTTAATTACTATTATATTAAAATAGATATTCACATCATCTTCATCAATTCTATAAGGGAAGCATTATTATTTTTGATTCATTCATTTTTATACTAGTTTTACAGAAGCTACGTGCTGAACTTGATCTTTACACATAAGTAAAGATGTAAAAATGTCTAGTTTTACTACGGTCATTATTCTAACGACCAAAAATGTTGCTTTAAGCTCGGCAAGTAAAGTTTCGAGGCAGCTTATTTATTTTAATAATGATTTATACTCTTACACATATTGATATATAAGAAAACAAAAATAAAATTTTTAGCATACACATAATTCATTATATATAAATTATAAATAACTAGTATTAAGCCCCCGCATTGCGGCGGGAGGCGTAAACCATGCCAAGTAACACTAATGGCATATCACCGTCATTGACTACCAACACCAAAAAAACCATACAAAAGTAAAAATAAATCGAATTAAAAGTAGACAAAAAAACGTTAAACCACACACACGTTATGGCGTGTTAACTCGTAAAATTTAAACCGAGACGTAAAACAAAAAAAATTGTAAAATATATGAAAAGTATAGGGGACCAAAGTTGAAAGTAAAAATTTACTGAGGCTAAATTGTAAAAAGATGTAAAAGTATTTTGTTAGAATAAAAAGCTAAAGATTAAAAAAAAACAAATTAATTGGGTACAACCCATGAAACATAAAGTATAACTTACAATGCATAGAAAACTTGCTAATTAGTATATATATAATATTTCATAAAAAATGGTCATATATTATATTATTAAAATCCTACACATTAGAGAAATACATGTATGTTATATTTTGGTAATAAAATTTATATATAAAATTTTGTCTCTAATTTTAACAGTCAAACAAGTAAGTCGAAAAGCCAACTCAGCTCACGAGCCAAGCTGACCTTGGCTCGAGCTCGGATCAATTACATATTAAGACGGCTTGGCTCATTTAAATAAAAGCCAATTTCAAACGAGTTTTTTTCGAACCTTTTCAAACAAGATTCAGATGAGGTGTGTGCTTTTGAACAACACTAACAATAAGGCAAGAGGAACATCAGCTTTGATTATAAAACGAGTCAAGTTTGAGCTTTTCAAGCTCAAGATTCACTAAGCTGGTTCGTTCACTTGATGCGAGGTGTTTAGTCTATTAAACTATTAATAAGATCACTTGCAACCAGACAAAATAATAACACTTAAAAGAAAAAAAATGTTAAATCACCCGTTTGCAATGTTTTCGGTTTCCCATCCAGCAATTTCACATGCACCAGCAAGTGCATTTTTCCATGATTCTGCTTTGTTAATGTTCACCGTCTCTTGTTTAGCAAATCCTTTTCCAAATTCCCCTTCTTGTTTTCTCACTTCGGAGGGAGTCACATTATAAAATACGGGCATAACAAATAGCTCTCTCTCATCCTTGCATTTCATAATATGTGCAAGTTCTTCTAGACACCACGAAGAGTTGGCATAATTCTTTGAGAATATAATGACACAATCCGTGATCCTTTGATGGCGTTAAAGAGAGATGAACGAATGGATTCACCTCGGGGAAGTGTCTTATCGTCCTTGTAAGCGGTGATCTTTCTATCCTCAAGATGAATAGAGATGATCAACAAACGTTTTTCGGGTATCTTCTCCTCTAAAACTAATGAATACATCGTAATTACATGATTGAAAGGAGAAGAGGCAGGTGGGGAGTGCGATAATGACGATGAAGATGCCATTGGTGTGTTCTCAATCGGTGCAAGTTGAAAGAAATCGAAGTTTATAATGAAAGAAAACCCTTTGTCTTGTATAAGAGCAAAATAAATATATACAACTATATGAAGTTATGTTTCTATTTTTAAATATTGCATTTTTCAGTTAAGATATAATATGTTATTTATATTATAATTTGTATATAGTAATTAAAAATAACAATTTTTTGACCACTTTCTCCCGGCTTGGCTAATTATAATGATGTGTAGAAAAAATATATAATGTCTAAATTATCTCTCATATAAATTTTTTGTAAATACAAAACTGTCTATTTCATACTTATTTTATAATTACTATATACATTAAAACCCATTGGCGATTAACACAATGGTTTTAATATTTGAATATACCTTAGTTATATGTGTATTATATATTTTGCTTTCAAGTTTGGTTACCAAGGTGGATTGGACTTGGTATTGTCGAAGGGTTGTGACACTTTGTTGATTATCTTATTCTTTTTGTTATTTTAAAATTTATTATTTAAACAAGGCGGGAGATAAAATCGTGCTAAGTAGCGTTAATGTCACACTGTCGCTGCTGACCAACAATACCGAAAAAGCTCACAAAACAAAAGAATAAAAATGAAAAGAATAAGTATACGTAAAACATTGAACATGCACTCCCGTTGCAGCTTTTTAATGTGCAAAACTTAGACCAACATGTAAAACGCAACGCGACCTTTAAGCGAACAAAATAGAGGTAAAAATGTTGAATCACATACGCATGTTACGGCATGTTAACTCCAAAATTTAGACCACAATGTAAAAACGAAAATTTTATAAAAGATGAAAAGTATAGGAGACCGAACATAGAAAGTGAAAAAAAATGTTAGGGTTAAATATACTAGATGAAAACTATTACGATTAAAACTAGAAAAATTAAATAAAAACAAATGTGCAACCTATAAAGCATGATGTACAACTAATAATGTATAACTAAATTGAAATTTAGTAATATATATCTAACTAATTTCATATGTATTTTTATTTTGACTATAAATTATGTTTTCTAAAACTTCAATTATACTTTTCGGATGTACCGATTCATATCTACGTTTGGTATACACTTTATTCATTTGTGCTCAAGTCCATTTGATTCTTATTTAATCTTCATACCGTGTGCGATTACATTCCGTATTCTCCTCACGAGATTGATTCATTGTTATTGTTGTTCCTTACAATTGGTATCAGAGCTTGGTATGCTCTAGATTGATTGTTTGAAGATTGAAGTGTGTTTCTGAATTGTTCTTGAGCTCATAATTGAAATTCATTGAAGATCTACTTGATTTCAGCTGATTTTGACCATAAGTGAAGATGTTGAACATTGTTATGCTGTTGATTGAAGATTTGAAGATGTTTATGTGATTAAACAAACTTAATTAAATCAATTAGAGACTTTTAAGATCTTAAGTGAACCTAAAATCACTAATTCAACACCTAATAAATCAATTTGAACAAATTGGTGAAAGATTAAAGTTGAAACTCTTCAGAATTGAGAAAATGATTCAAGCGAAAAGTTTGTGATCGCACGCGAAAAGTTTATATTCACGCGAGAAGCTTGATTTTTGCAAAATTCTATTGGAAAGTTTGTTATAGAAAATTCCTTTCACGCGAGAAGTTCACGTTTTCGCAAAAGTCAGTTTGAAAACTAACCACGCGAAACGTTTGGTGTTTGTTCACGCGACAACTCTGTTATTCGCACGAGAACTTCAAGTTTGAAGAATTTCTGAGATGTTTGTTCTAAAGTCTGAAAATGGCAAATCTAAAGCACATCACTATCACCATCAACATTCAACAATGAGATTGGAATCAGCACAAAACCTCCCATATTTCTTAGCGAAGAAGACTATCCTAACTGGGTTTATAGATTTGAAAAACATGTTATTTACACCAAACCCCGGATGATGCGATCAATCAAACAAGGACCATGGATTCCTATGTATAACAATGAGAAAGGAGAGTTGGTGCCCAAACCTAAACACCTTTGGGATGATGAAGACCTGAAGAAACTGGAGCTTAATGACAAGGTGTATTGTCACGGCCCGCCTAAAATCAGCTCGCGTTACTCGGAATCCGGAAGTTTCCGGACACATATGGATGCGTTTAGAGCTGCCCGGAAGTCTCCGGAACAGCCCACACAACGCCAAAACAATGTAGCAACGTTTGAGCCATCCAGAATAACCTTGAAACATCAAGAAGTTTGCAAGATATCTCCTAGAAACATCTAGGAAGAAGGCTGCCAAGAAGGATCTAGAAATACCTTCAAAGATCCAAGATAATATCATGTAAATATTATAGATTTAGAATATTCTAGATCAGAAATAATCTAGATACTTGGACATGTATAAATAGGTGATGTTAGGATCATTTACAAGCACCCAAAACACATACAAGTCTTGTGTACTACTTGTAACTTTCTCTTGTAATCATCATTGTAAGCAATACAAAGTTATTTGTATTACAAGCTTGCAAACGCTTCCGCATCGTTACTTGATATGATACATTGTTTGGGTCACAAAGGCTGAACTTAGATCGAATCTAAGTGCCGCACGAGGGTTGAGGAATCACTCCGTGACAAGTGGTATCAGAGCAAGGTTGGTTCATTCGGGAATGGTAACCGAAACAAGCAAACTCGTAACCATGGAAGAGAAACAAGGACGAGATGAATCCCAAAAGAGATCAAAGAAGGATCGAGGTACTTCCAAGGATTGTACCTTGGAAAAACGGTCTTCCACGGAGGCTCTGGCGTAGGCTATGCCTGCCAGCGTAGCTTACGCTGGGGGTGCTTTCTGCTGCTATAAAACCAAAGCTGGCGTAGCTTACCGTGGCTATAGTAGGCTATGGTAGGAGCTTTTCTGTTGTACTTTGAATATTTGTTTATTGACCCTCCATTGTCTTGTTTCACGATGTAAGCTTCTAACTTAGTTATTTTACCTACAAAATCACTTTAAACTCCTAGCTAACCTATTCAACATAATCAAATGCATAAATACATGTGATCAAACTTACTATATAATATTTAAACACTTATAATACCATTCCACAACACTCACATCATATATTATAGAGTTGAACTATGTAAATGGTTACTCGGTTGTACTCTTTCGTTGTAAATGGTTTAACACGTCGGGTAAGTGATTAGTTAAGAAAAATAATATTACTGTTAACGAAGTTAGTCGTGAATGGTTTATTAATGAGCAGTATATTTTGGCCACACAAGCTAAACAAGTGTTCTATCTACAAGATCCTTCTCGAGCCACCAGTAATTGGATGGTTGTGGAAGATGTTCAACATCAAAAACTTTAGGATCATCCAAGTATGGGTGTTTTTAATGAGATAGATGTATCGCATGACAATCAATTATCCGATTATAACTTGGTTGTCGATGATGAGATAGATGTCTTACCAAAGACTCAATCTTCTCATTGTAACTTTGTAATTGACCCAAGTTCTATTACCCTGATCATGGATAATGAAGGATTCATTGATGATACTAAAGAAGAAGATAGAAATGAATACCCTTCAGATGAGGAAGACGAAATAAATGATGATGAGGATGACGAAAACGATGATATTATAAACACATCTTATTTTAGTGATGATTCTGAATGAATGTATCTATAACCTCTAATAAAACAAGGTTTTTTTTTGCCACTTGTCATTTTTTTAACTCATGTTTTTACACTTGTCCTTTTTCTAGACATCCACACATTAATTTCCCTCCAAAATGATGTTATAATAATTTAAATGTTCATACAAATTTCTCTCTCTTATTAATAATGAATTTTATTAATTGCTATGCTTCTCTATTGTCACATCCCCGCGGAAGCGTGAGATGCTTTGGATGTGACTTGCTTGTTCAGAACTCATGGATTAAAGGAGTAACAGATTAGCACAGCAAAAGATAACATAATTTAGATTATAATTAAAGATAATTATAAAGTTAGGATTACATCAAATCATAACTGTCAAAATTTGATCTAACATAATCCTATTACAAACATATTATCTAACTGCTACATCTCCAGTAACGATAGAAATGCGCGTCCACCGATAAGCTGAGATCATACATGTTCACAGTTAGATTAACATAGAATTTTCCCATTATTTCTCCCCAGCCGTTATAACACATCAAAAGAGAACATTAAGCTGTTAGTCATGATGATTTTCTGAAAAAGCATAGTCAAAATAATCAACATAAAGTTGGTGAGATCATAGGTTTATCTTAACGAAATATTCTTGATGCATCAGATACAACCAAACCTTACTTAATAATTAGATCATTCATAACTGTAATAACATAATTCATAAAATCAGATAATATAGCATCACAACACTCATCCTGTTGGTGCAGGAAATATTTTTCCTAAGTAGCGCTACCTGTATTATCCAACGGTTCCACATCCGAATTAATGGTTGTAACATAAATGACAGTATATCTTAAAATTCTTATAAATGCATCAATCATAAAACAGTATGCTTTTCCCCCAAAAGTTTATAAAAATAAAAATGGGGCTATTAGTCTCACCTCTTACTCCAAATGATAACCTATAAACAAAAATATTTATAGCTTAGAAAAATATATTTTCTTTAATATTTTTAGCATCTCAAATTATAAAATTTATTTCAGAAATTATAATAAGACATATATCACGAAATTTTTACAGTAGGTGGGTCTAAAAATTATGTATAATATATCAAAATTTCATGTACCAATTATGTACAGTTTATTTTCTACAATGTTTATTTTATTTAAATAAATTAATAGAAATATCTTCGAGCCTCTAAAATTTGTCAAACTTTGTCAAGCTATATGCCACAAAATTTATATTTTTCAAAATTTTCTCAGGTTTTGAATCATAACAGAGCCTATTTTCATGATTTTTGTTATTTTAACAATATTCGGTAAAAATAGCAACATATGTCCAAAAATTATAATCTTTATATGAACTGCTCTATTCTAGTTATCATACTTTCTGTAAATTTTTCATAATTTATCTCAAATTTTAAATATTTTTCCCGATTTTCATATAGCAGAAACTTCTAAAATTCATAACTTGTTCATAACTTTGAATTAGGCAACAAAACGTTTTTTGCAAATCTTATAAATCATAATAATCAACATATAATTTTTCCAATTATTTACCAGATTCGGTTCTTCCAGCATGAAATTTTCTTCCAAATACTTGGATAATTTGTATAAATTATTTCACTTATAGTAATGGCATCAAAATTTGCAGAAAGATATTTCTTAATATTCTAAACATATTTACAATGTTTGTTCCCATAATCACAATTATTTACATAATAAACTGAATTTAACAAGTTGCACATAAAGTTTCAACCCTTTATTGGTAATTTTCTTTATATAACTTTTGATTATCAATATTTACTTATTTCTTTCAGATTCATAAAATCTTCCTTAATATCTTTTGATAAAATTAACATATTTGTAAGATTTGTAAAGAACTTGTATGTTTAATCATAAGGGTTGGTTATATGTGTTGTTTAAACACATATATACTTTGGTAAGATTACTAGTTATGTTTTAGGGAATGAAACCTTAATTTTGACAAAGGGAGTGGGTGATGGTA
>JACVEC010000075.1:0-60000 GCA_025215565.1 Flaveria ramosissima | reverse complement strand
ACTTAAGTATTCTGGTAAATTTTCAAGTCTAGTATCATATTTTCTAATGAAAATCATACATTAACACCATCCAACATTATTATAAATAAAACCGTTTCGTTGATTCTTAATATATTGTATCAATCTTAAACTTAAACTTCTGTTTACTAAGACACATATGCTGTGATATTTATCATGTTTTGATTAAGTTATATGAAGTTAGTGGATTTCACAATAAAAAATCCTATAGAACCCTTATCCAGCTTCAAGATACTTTTGAGATTTCTAGTCATCCCAATTTTACTTAAACCTTTTACTTCTGACCAACATTTTCAGGATTGATTTTCTCTATAATAATATCTATTTGGAATATAACTATCACGAGAAATTTTTCTGAACACAAAATATTAACAAGATTTAGGAATTATTAACTGCCGGTCGGACTTATGTTTGCCCTCGCAAGACGTTTAGGACTTACATTTCAATTCGGACCTACGTGCCCATCTTTTGATTTTGCCTCCTGTATCAGAACATATTCTCAAAGAAGAAATATATTTATCATATAGTATGCATGTCTATGACATATCTTTTATTATTGTGCTTATTGCCATCTTTTATTCCTCTATGGCCTTTTTGGCTTCTTTTTGCACCTTTTTGTTTGTTTGTTTTTTCTCTTTTGTCTTTATTTTTCATTTATATTTTGCATCTTTATTTTCATATACATATATCATCTCAAAGATATTAAATTAGAAAGTAACTGTCTTGAGTATGACTACACTATAACTCTCAGTCTGTTTTAGCATGGAATCAGTGTTACCACACAAAACTTTAATAAGTAACCCACTTCAGTAAAGAATATACTTTCAGGGCATCATAGATCATAGTACTTTTCAACCTTAAACGTCAAGCCTATTAACATATTAAACATAATCCAATTCAGTTTCTTTAGGCCTTAGGATGTAATGTATCAAAGTCAAAAAAATATAATATCATTTCTTATATAATCTTGAAATTTAATTTTCTTAATTTTTAGAACAAAATCTTTTTGTACTTTTTCTTCATAAGAACAAAATTTTTTCAAAACATTTTTATATTTTCTCCCCCTAAAATTGTGAATATCTAGTAAGAAAATTACAATTTTAACTAAAATACATGAAAATTAATTTTTTTTTTGAGAGGGTGTAAGAATAATTGTTAACCAAAGGTAATCATTCCCAGAGATAAAATGCATGCGGATATCGATGTGTTTTGTTTTTGAATGTTGGATTGGATCTTCACTATGTTTAGCACTACAGTGTTGTCACACAAATTTTGGTGTTAAAGATATTAAAGCCATAATCAAGAAGTTGTTGTTGAATCCAAGCAATCTGAGAACAACAACTTGAAGCAGTCACATATTCAGCCTCTGTAGTTGATGTTGATGTGATACCGTTTACTACTTCTTGCACTACCAATAAATCAAGCTATTGCCAAGAAAATTGACAACCTCCAGTAGTGGATTTATGTACAAATTACATCATGCATAATCATTGTCAGTATAAGCATATAAATTGAAATCAAAAGTTTTTAGGATACCAAAGGCTGAGTGTTGGTTGACCCTTGAGGTATTTAAGAATCCACTTGACAGCTTTCATGTGAGATTCCTTCGAATTACTTTGATAACGTGCACACTAACAAACAGGAAACATGATGTCCGGTCTGCTTGCAATGAGATACATCAGAGATCCAATCATTGATCTATACAAATTTGGTCAACATCTTCACCCGTAAGATCAGGAGTTAAAGTAGGACGAGAAGACATCAAAGTTGGTGCAATATTGGATTCTTGAAATTTGTATTTGTCCATAATACTATGAACATATTTCTCTTGATGAATCTGTATACCCTAGTCATCTTATTTAACTTAGATACCCAAGTAAAACAAAATTTCTTCAAGAGAGCTCATCTCAAAATTCTTTTTCATCATTGCTTCAAATTCCTTGCACAGATCTTCATTGGTAGGTCCAAAGATAATATCATCAACATATATTTGGACAAGAATAAGATCTTCACCAGTCTTTCTTAAGAATAAAGTCTGATCAATAGCACCCTTTGTACAACCATTTGCAAGCAAAAGTTCAGTCAGAGTAGCATACCAAACATGAGGTGCTTAATGTAAGCCAAAAAGGGTTTTGTCTAACTTGTAAGCATATTTAGAATGATCTGGATCTTCAAATCTTGGTGGTTGATAAACATAGGTTTTTTCTTTCATCTCGCTGTACAAGAATGTAGTTTTGACATCAATCTAATACACTTTGAAGTTCTTATATGGAGCATATGACAAAAAAATTCGTGTAGCTTCTAGTCTTGCAATCGGAGCATATACCTCTTCATAATCAAGTCCTTCAACCTAATAAGATCATTGAACAACAAGTCTGGCCTTGTTGTAACAATCACATTCTTTTCATCTGTTTTGTTTTTGAATATCCATTTAGTTCCAATCGGAAACTTACCCTTTGGTAGTTCACACAGATGCCACACATTTAGCTTTTTGAATTACATCAACTTGTCTTGCATAGCTTCAACCCAATTGTTTTATTTTAATTCTATTTCAACGTTCTTTGGCACAATTTGAGAAATAAAGCATGAATACAAGCATGTATTTATTGCACCTGATCGACTTCGAGTTTGAACACCTTGTGATAATGGACCAATGATTGCTTCAGTTGGATATTCTTTATGAATTCTCAACTAAGGAATGATATCTTCAAAGATAACTTCATCTATATATTAGACATATAACCCACTGGTCTCCAGCTAGTTTCCTCCATTGGGTCGATACATAATATCTTCCTCTTGATGATTATCATTATCAATAGATAAATCTTCAAATGGAACTTGAATAGTATCAATCGGATCATTTTGAATAGAAGAAGAACTCTGATCAGATACCTGTGGATCTTGCTCAACAACAGGATCAGAATGAGACATTTCAAATTTAGAAACCTGTGGAACAGTTGTGACAGTTGTAGAAGAAGATATATCTGAAGATCTTCTAGCAGTTGAAGATGACATAGGACCAATTTCATCAGTAAATATATTGAATTGATGACGACTAAGGTTGATTAGCTGTAGCCTGTAGACACATCAGAAGACCGATTAAAAGTTTCAAATAATGAAGCATAATCATGTACCCATAAAGGAGCAGAACCTACATATGTTTTATTAGATTCATGCCAATCAATGTCGAATGATTCAATTAGTTGTTTAGATCTTTTATTATAAACCTGATATGCCACTATGTTGGCTGAATATCCAACAAACTAACATTCATCTACCTTTTAATCAAATTTTGATTGTTAGTGAGATGTATGTAACAAAGTACAACAACATCCAAATGTTTTGAAATATTTGATGTAAGGATTCCTATAAGTCTGATGCAGCCAAAACATCCAAAGTCTCTCTGCATGCATGCACTGAAGAACATAAGTAGAAATGCTTCGGAAGTTTTACACCATGAATCAGAAATATTCTAAGTGTAAAATCTTCCAAAGCCAAGACCAACATCTTCCGAAGCCAAAAGTGAAGTCTTCCGAAGCTTCAAAGACAAAGTCTTCCGAAGCCAAAGAGTGAAGACAGATTTCTTCCAAACACTTGTAGAGACATACCTTTATCTGATGTACTTTACCATAAAGCTGGACCACCTTTTCGCTGCAACTCTGTAAAGTCACCAACTTACATGAGTTGGTGAAAAGGTCCATGCTTTTGGTAACTGTACATTGAGGTCTTGAGTCTGTGCTTTCTACTTTCTGTACTTTTATCCTTTTTGTAATATATTAGGATGTGAGCTATGACATGTCATACTCACTAGTCAAAAGGCAATCTGCCTTTTGACTCTACATTTGATTTTGTGTGTTGTCTAGTCTTTTGTATCCAGCTGGCCTTCAAAGTATGGCCGACTGTAGGATGTAGTATATGTATCTCAAGTACTTGTAACTTTCCTTTATGCTTTGTAACATTTGTAATAGAACTTGAGAAGCAATATACAATATTCTTGAAAACCAATTACCTGTGTTGTTTGCCATCTTGTTCTGTCTCATTCTTACTTGTGTTCTTAGCATCTTCCACTTAAGTTAACCAGTTCCCTATTTGATTTGTTAAGTGTTCTAAGAAAGTCTTCTTATTATGTTGTTGTGTTATAAGTGCATACCTTCAAACGGTCCTGCATTTGACTTAGGGCTTATGTTTGAAAAAGATTTCATAAGGAGTCATGTTTTGTTGTTTATAAATTAAACATGATTTTGAGCATAACATGAAGTGTTAACAGCTTCATCCCAAAGAGAGATGGTAATTTGGCTACTGATAACATTATTCTTGAAGCTTCAATTAAAGTTTGTTTTTGTCTTTTAGCAACTCTATTTTTTGTGGAGTTCAGGCAGAACTAAATTGTCTAGCTATCCCCTTAGAATCACAAAGTTCATTTAGAGTATATTTGCAAAACTTTGTTCCATTATCACTTTAAAAGCATTTGATGGTTTTGTCAGTCTGATTCTCCACTAGGGTCATGAATTTGATAAGTAGATGAGGAGTCTCATCTTTTGTTGCTAAAAAGAAAACTCAAGTAAATCTGGAAAAATCATTAGTAATAACCAAACAATGTGCACGACGTCCTAAACTCAATACACTTACTGGACACCGTATAAATCCATGTATAACAGTTGAAAAATAACATCAATTTTGGTATGAGCAATTGGTTTATGAGGAAGTTTATGTTGTTTGCCTTTTGCACATGATTTCCTCTAACCAACTTGTTTATATTCTTAATATTTACATGACCAAGACGATGATGCCATAACATTGAATCACTTTCCGAGTCTTTAGACAACAAACAAGACACAGTTACAAATGAATGTGAACCATTCATGTCAAGTAAATATGTGTCTTTGTCTCTCGATGTTCTCAACAAAATTCACTCATCAAGAATTACAAATCTAGTTTTAAAATAAGACATTCTTTATCAGTGAAATGTGTTGAATACTTTTTGTCACAAATTTGAGGAACACTTAACAAATTATGTTTAAGTTTTTTTAATAAAATTGACATCTTCAAAGCTTAAAACACCATTAGTCACTGTACCTTTCTTTGTAATCTTACCTCCTCTATCTCAATCAAAAATAACATATTTTCTGTTGTAAGGTTTTATGTTATTTAACAGAGATATATTTCCTGTCATGTGCCTTAAACAACCCCTTTCAACATGCCAAACACTGTTGATGTTGGGCCTTGATTGTTCCTGCACATATGAATGAATTTACTCAAGTTTAGGAACCCAAGACATGGTTGACTTGAGGACATTTTTTATCTAAATATGATACAGACTTTAATATCATATCTCTTTTATCATTGAAGACATAATCTTTAACAATATCAGGCTAAGGTTGTGTAGTTTTAATTTTCCACCTTTGAATTGGTTTGATCAGATTTGTAACAAATTCTTGAGAGTGGTTTGAATTGAAGGAGAATTTTTGTCATCAACATGTAAAGATTTTTTGTTTGTATTTTCTTTATGCAAATCTATTTTTATTTGGACATTGCTTCTAAATTTGGCATTTAGAAAGAATTGTTGTCTATTATTTGCAATTGAATTGTGAAATCTTTGTTTTCTTATCAATTGATGCTGATGATGGCAATTTCTAGCGTTATGATTTGGATTGCCACAAAGATAACAACACATATTAGAATACACTTTTTACTCTCGTGTCGTTCTCACAAACTGTTGATGATAACTTCCATAGTTATCATAGAATCTGACTTTAGTATTTTTTGGCCTAGAGATTCCTTAATAGTCTCTCGTTTCTCTCTTTCGCTAGGAGTTATTCTAGATGATGCAGAAAGATTCGAGGTAATGTTCCTAACAGATTGATTAATTCTGAGGTAGATGAGGCATGAACTGTTGCTTTAACTCTTTGATTAGAAGGTACTAGAATATGACCAGTGTTCTTGATACCTATTCTACAAATATCTTGTTTCACAGAGTTAGCAATAATAGTTAACTTGTATTTGTCTTTTGAAACAAATCTATTCTTGAAATCAATTTTTAGTCAGAATCCGATGTTGTGCCTCGTGTTTTTTCATTTTCTTTAAAATCTATTTTTTATTTTAATTTCAATTGTTTGTTATACAATTTTGGACAATCATTTGTAGAAACAAAACATCTGAAATCTCATTAATGATTGATGATGAATTACATGAATATTTTTCATTACAACTTTTATTTTCCTTAAAATCTATTTAATCATACTTTTCCAATCTTCAACCACCCTTCTTTCTTCATACTTTCTGCAAAAGATTTGTCATGATTAATTTTAAGTTTAGTTATTATGACAAGGTGAACAATCAGTGAAACATTGACTGGAGTTATTAATTTTGACTTTGGTTGAAAATCTAATCCATAGGTCTTTTCATCTGATATGGTAATAGATGAAGGTAAACAAGTATAATCATGATTAATAGGTGGTGCAATGTTATAATATCCAACACCACTCTTTCTCTACCATTAATTTTCTGAGTCATTTGAGACTTGATTATACCTTCAACCATATTTAAGGATACCTCAAATTTTTCTACAGTTAATTTTGTAGAGAGTTCACTGTTGAGATTATTGATTTCTAAAGAAAGATCATTATTACGGATTTTTAAATCTTTTATGTTGCAATCTTTATCATGCAGATTCAGTTTAGATTGATAAATTGATTTGTTCAATCCATCTATCTTTTCTTTTAAAATTTTCTCATCATTTTTAATTTACGAGCTTGATTCTAAAGTTTTTCAACTTCTAGGATCAAGCGTTCATTGTGAACTCTGTATCTGTTTACCTTTTCTATACAATTATTTGAACAAAGATTAGTATGTACCTCTTTAGTTCCTTCTTGTTTCTTTGTCTCTTCAGGTATGACATTTAACATGAAGGCCTTCAAAACAATTGTTTCTTCTGCTTTGGGTGCCGGAGTAATCTCAACAACATTAACATTGTTATCATCATAAGTAGTTGTTGGAGTTTCCTCAACAACATTTTCAAACATTTCATTTTTAGCTGGAGTGAACTCAACAGCTTTTTGTTCATTTTCTTCCCTTTACATCTTCATTCATCTTTGATTGAGCTGGAGTATTCTCAACTGCTGTTATTCAACCACCCCTCAACATTCTTATAGACTTCTTTAGCAAACACCCCCTTCAACAAATCATCAGACACAAACTCATCGAGTATACTCTTCTCACCATTTTCACCACCAGTTTGAATTTCAGCTAACAAATCAATAGAAAATTTGATATCTAAATTTTTCATCTGGTCTGACCAATCACATTCATCATTGGTTTGGCTCACCAAAGCTTAGTTGTTAGATGAGCTAGCTTTATCACCCTTAGTCTCTACCTACTACAGTAACTATTTTCTTTCCATTGTTATTCTGGTTTGATCTCCCTTCGGTACATTCTACACAGCAAAGCGACCAGATTTGTCACAATTATAACATCTCAAACTTGATTTATCAAACCCAATTTTGCTAGAGTTGTTTAAATCAAATATCTTCCTTCCGGTCCTTCTAGCAAAGTTTTTCGCCGATATACCACCATTGCCATTTGATACTTGATATCATTTCCTCAACATCATCAGGATTAACTTGTTGTAAGTCATCAACTAAGATGTTGAGTGCACTTAATCTTCTTGGTGTAAATGCTTCATAGCTGTTCATGAAAGTGGTTAATAGAGCCAGATGCTCCTCAGCTATTTGAATTGTTTGCTTGGTAGGATTGGCGTTTACAATAAAAGCTTGTTGCGTTGGCTGAGAGGCTTGACTGTGTGGTTGGGATTGCACTTGATTGTAATGAGGTTGATGAGAAGCTTGAAACTTAGGCATGGGTGGTTCCTAGACATTTTGAGAATTGGCTATTTGTTATTGACACAACTGGGAATAGCTGGCATAATAATTTGGATTACTGGCCATTTTAGCATATAATGCAGATGCTTCAGCTCCTATCGTGATGGCAGCATATTGTCACGGAGTGATTTCCTCAACCCTCGTGCAGCACTTAGATTCGATCTAAGTTCAGCCTTTGTGACCCAAACAATGTATCATATCAAGTAACAATGCGGAAGCGTTTGCAAGCTCGTAATACAAATAACTTTGTATTGCTTACAATGATGATTACAAGAGAAAGTTTCAAGTAGTACACAAGACTTGTATGTGTTTTTGGGTGTTTTTGGGTGCTTGCAAATGATCCTAACATCACCTATTTATACATGTCCAAGTATCTAGATTATTCTTGATCTAGACTAATCTAAATCTATAATATTTACATGATATTATCTTGGATCTTTGAAGGCATTTCTAGATCCTTCTTGGCAGCCTTCTTCCTAGATGTTTCTAGGAGATATCTTGCAAACTTCTTGATGTTTCAAGGCTGTTCTGGATGGCCCAAACGTTGCTACATTGTTCTGGCGTTGTGTGGGCTGTTCCAGAGACTTCCGGGAGCTCTAAACGCATCCATATGTGTCTGGAAACTTTAGGATTCCGAGTAACGTGATCTCATTTTAGGCGGGCCGTGACATTCTACCACCCCCACCTAACCCACGACGTCCTCGTCGTGTTTCTTGCATGACCCTCGGCTTGTTCTTGTGAGTTGCAAGATGGATAGTGTTTTTGCCTTGATGACTAGACTCCATCATGGCAGTGTGTACTTGATCGTCTTTGACGATGTACAATATGTTTAGAAATGTTGCTGGAACGGCTTTTGCTCTCCGGAAAAAGTCCATCCCGAGCACGATCTTGTAGTTGTCTAATGGTGCTATCGAGAAATCGAGCTTCCCTTGCCATGTCCCGATCTTGGTCTTGACAGCCCATGACATTCCCTCGATTGCTTTCGTGTTACCATTGGCGTCTTTGAGAAATCCATCACGAGTATATATCCTTAGGCCAAGTCTCTTAGCCTCTTCTCGTGTTATGAAATTGTGACTTGCTCCGGTATCGAGCAGTGCCTTTGCAAGTCGTCCATTTATTTCCAAGTTCACAAACCAAGCCCTTTTGCCTCCACGCTTGTGATGTTACCCTTGCGCTCTGTGGGCAGGAGTTAACCATTTTTAACGGCTTCTCTTCATGTGCCGTCAAGGCATTCAGTACTTGTAGTTGCATTGCCCCGAGACGAACCTCCTTGTCTTCGTGGGATGCATCATCATTTCTAGCCACCATGGCTTGCAGGCTTTGTGTCTTCGAGCAGTCCCGGGCATTATGCGGTCCATAACATATAAAACAGAATTTCGAAGGACGCCTTTCATTGTTGTATCAGGGTGGTCTCCTTGGTTCCACCTTCCGATCATGGTTGGCCTTAGCTCCCCCACCTTTCTCATCATCACTTTCTTCATTCATGGGCTTATATGGTCGTTTTTCTTTATGATCGATCAAGCTTTCAGCTATTGCAATCGCTAAGCTAGATCTTGAGCATTTCGTCTCTCCAACTCTATCTTAGCCCATGGTTGAAGACCATCGAGAAAGTAGAAAAGGGAGTCTTTATCTGATAAGTCCGGGATCTCAAGGAAAAGTGTTGTGAATTCTTTAACATAGTCCTTGATGGTCCCGATTTGTTTGAGCTTACGAAGTCGACTTCTCGCTTCGTGTTCAGCGTCTACCGGATAAAATTGTCTTTTGAGTTCTTGAACAAATTCAGCCCAAGTTTTGATAGTGCACGTACCTCGTTCAATATCCATGCTTTGGCGTCTCCACCATAGCGCCGCTGTATCTTTGAGGTACATTGTAGCCGTCTTTATTTTGGTGGCGTTGTCCAAGATTTGTACCCCTCCTAGGTACTGCTCTATTTCCCAAATAAAGTCGTCAACCGCCCGAGCTTCCTGTTTGCCCATGAACGGTGATGGTTTGGGAATTTCGATTCTTGGAGTAAAGTTCACGACATTACCTCCAGTCGTGATCATGGCTTTGTTGCAATCAACAATTTTAGTTTCCAAGCCCATTAGACTTCGATGCATGTCGCTTGACAGCTCATCCATGTCTTTTTGTAGCTTGGTAGTAACATCTCCGATTGCATCCTTGATCATTATCTTTACATCCTCTCGTAGCAGCTCCACAAAGCTTGAGTCCATCTCTAAGCTCCATGAAGTCTACTTCTAAAGCATCCAATCGTTGGAAACACAAGTCTACTTGAGTTCCTATCTCAACAAGACCTGTTTCCATGAAGTCTACTTGTAAAGCCGTGTTTTTGTTAGGTTTCCTCCACCACTTGCCCCCCCATTTGACCTAATGATTGATGTCGTGTGGTCGGTCAAAATTATATATTAAAGAGTACATAATCACCCTTAATAGTAAAGGATAAGAAGGGTTTCGAATCAACAGGGAATCACATGAAAGTGATAGCAACGATTATTCTATAAAAATAAACATTGAAAAGGAAATTGCTTGATTAATCGAATTGAGAAAGAATCAAATTAACAAAATAAAAGTTTAGGTTTTTACAATCTTGGTGAAAAAGCAATCCACTTCAGGATTCAGGTTTGACAAAGTTACAATTTTTCTTTAGCAAAACCTAGTGAGAAGTCATTAATCATGACTTGCACATGATAGGAGCTAAGTGATAATTATATTTAACACTTAAAGGACTTCATTCACATAATTACTAATTTGAATAATGTAACCCGAATTCTAATTATCAATCACACAAGGATCAAAGGAAACCAAAGTTATAAAAAACAAACTTAGGTTTAAGCATAATCAAATCTTTTAAATAATCAAATCATAAATTTAATCCAAAAGAACTTAAAAGGTTCAAGATCCAATCTCAAATCTAGGTTACGACTTAAAAAACATAAACTTGAACAAAACCATCCCCCAAAGTGAATCACAAACGAATTAGCCTTACATCATCGTCGATTCTTCAACAAAATTGTAATTGATCATGTAAATCTAGTTGAATTTGATGTTGGAAGACCTTTAGAACGATGGAAGATGGTTACTTTTCATCCAAGATTGATGTTTCAAGAGGTATTTTTCGTCCTAGGGTTAATCCCTCTTTAGAACCCCTCAAATTAAGTTAAAATCCACCAAAAATAGCGATCGCCTTTGGTAGCGCCACCAGTGGTGTCGGTGGCTCCTGTTTGGCATCAAGCTAGGCGTCAGAGGAGGCGTGGGTCAGCAGGTTTTGGGTTTACTGACGCCGGTGGCGTCGGTAGTGCACCCCCTGCACAAAGTTGGGAGAATTTCACTATCCGGTGGATTTTATGGTGCTTCATTATGCACTAGTGAGGACAAACGAGCAACCAAATATCAGATTAGGTCGACCATTTTTGGCAACTGCCAATGCTCAAATTAACTGTCGGGATGAGACAATTGACATGACCTATAAAACCCGTAAGTTACATTTTGATTTATTTTCCAAGTCAGTCAATTATTTTATTGATAATAACAAGTATGAGGCAAATGTTACTAACGTGTGTGTTTCTTCTTACATTTCACATGTAAGCACAAACATCACTTTTGATAATGATTTTTGAGTATGACAGGGATAAGCATATGGACTTGAAGAAATTGATGAACTTAAAAGAAAATAAAGACCCAATAATTAAGGGGCATTTACATATTTCCCCTTCCTAAACTCTTTAATTACATATTTACCCAAGTTAAAAAATTAATGACATATTTTTCCTTTCTAAAACATATATATTATATATTTACCCATTTTATTAAAACTAGTTATTAAATGGTTATTGTATTCATAATTTTACAAAGTTATTTTTATGTATTTCTCTTCTTAAGAACATCAAACACATATTTCCTCAAGTTTGAGTTTTCTATATGAATAAAAACTATATAACTATAACTCCAAATACAAAGTTCATTTCAAAACAATAATCATCGTAATCCAAATTATATCTCCAAATACAAAACACAATTGTCAAATGTTCAAACAATTACAATAATAAAACATTAATACGTAAAAATTACTTAGTAAAAATAAGATAAAATAGTTACTTTATAGGTAATTTAAATACAATGGATAAATATGTAATATATGTGTATTAGGAAGGGGAAATATGTAATTAATCTTATGCATTGGGAAAATATGTAATTTAAGGTATTAGGAAGGGAAAATATGTAAAAATCCCAATAATTAAGGTGGAAACAAAGAAAAAGAAGCCTAAAATAAGGAAAAAAGTTGACGATCCACTTGATCCTATAGATGCTCGAGTGGAGGCACTGATGTTTAGGCCAACATACAATGAAGTTAAAGACCTTCCAGATCATTGGAAGCAAATACATTTGGATAATACCAGAGGCAAGCATCCTACTTAACCACCATGAGTGGACTCCAGGTATGGTCTGCTAAAGACCTAAACTTAAACTTAGCGCTAATCAGGAGGCAACCTAAATTAATTTTTATTCTTTATGTTTGATGTGTCTGTTTAACTTGTTGTATTGTCAAATTTGGTGGTGTTTTTTTATTATGTGGTAGGAGTGGTTATTTTTATGTTTGGGTCAGTTTGGGATGGCAAGTCGTCGTGTTGATTGATTGGATTATTATTTTTTTAATCCTACACATAATGGATAAATATGTAATACATGTGTATTAGGAAGGGGAAATATGTAATTAATCTTATGCATTGGGGAAATATGTAGTTTAAGGTATTAGGAAGGGGAAATATGTAAAAATCCCAATAATTAAGGTGGATACAATAGAAAAAAAAAGCTAAATAAGGAAAAAAAAGTTGGCGATCTACTTGATCCTATAGATGCTCGAGTGGAGGCACTGATGTTTAGGCCAACATACAATGAAGTTAAAGACCTACCAGATCATTGGAAGCAAATACATTTGGATAATACCGGAGGCAAGCATCATACTCGACCACCATGAGTGGTCGCAGGTATTGTCTCGATGAAGACCTAAAACTTAAACTTAGCGCTAATCAGGAGGCAACCTGAAATTAATTTGTATGCTTTATGTTTGATAGTTTGTTTAACTAGTTGTATTTCAATTTGGTGGTGTTATTTTTATTATGTGTTAGGAGTGGTTATTTTTGTGTTTGGGTCAGTTTGGGATGGCAAGTCGTCGTGTTGATTGATTGGATAGTTTATTTTTTTAAAAATCCTACACTTCACCTGAATACCATACATTAGGGACGATGTATCTCAAGTGTGGAGATGATGGAAAGAAAAGAAATGTGGAAAATTTTTAAAATTTTTGTTTGTGAGCGATCCAATCGAACACGAAAAAGACAAGCATATCAATCGATTCTTACCTTGTTTGATGTAAGGGTACTTAGTCATGGTCTAATTCCAGGATAGCAAAAGGAATTGTGTTTAGCAAGGTTTTCAGAAGAAGTTAAGAATTGCCTGATTATGGTTAGAAGCTATTGGTGTAATAAAAGCATGCGCACATCGACAACCCTATTTTCTAACTTGGTGAGATATTGAAGGCTACTATATTGTAGTTCACACCACACACACACACACACATTATATATATATATATATATATATATATATATATATATATATATATATATATATATGTGTGGTGTGTGTGTGTGTGTGTGTGTGTGTGTGTGTGTGTGTGTGTGTGTGTGCGCGCGCGTTTCATTTGCTGAGTCTAAGGCATATGGCTCTTTGTTTTAGAACTTGTGTGACTTGATGCATGCTAAAACGGTGGACTTAATAAATGCACATAGATGATAGAGGCAATCTAGGATTCCCTTTTCCTTTCAAACTATTTTTGTGCTCTACCAATTCTCCTGAAATTTCTCCTAGTAGCCCCTTTTGAGCCTTAGACCTTTTCTTTTGTTAAACCCACCTCATTTTAACCCAATTAACTCATTCAAACTTACAAAATACAGTAATAGACAAGTTACTCTTTTCACCCAAATGTGACCTAGTTATCAACGGTGAAGACATTCCTAGCAGTTTCAGCATTTGATTTCTTATGATAGTTAGTGGTTGAAAAAAAATAAAAACAAAATAATACAAAATAAAAAAAGGAAAAATGTTAGTTATGGGTTAAATGTATACCCGTAGTTTTTGTTTTGTTTGAGTAGTAGTTATAATAATAAGAATGTCAACAATTGATATTTACCTTGATTTTTAATTTTAGCCACTTTCACAGCTAAACATTTCTACCCGAACCTAAGCCCAAAACCCATAAGTTCTTTTGATATGTGCATTGTCTAAGTGTTACTGTGGAAGTTTGATCATCACTCAAACATATGATAACAAAGTTTCATACATGGACCATTTTGAGTGATATATTGATGCACTTTCTACCGATCTAGAAATAAACCGAGAGTAGTGAACAATGGTGAGGGGTGTGTTGTATGAAAATAAAAGCTGAAAGCTTGTTAGGTTTAGTAGGCGGATTTTATTTTGAAATAATTTAACATCATTTATTTGCTAACCAAACATGATTATTGTAATTCTGGAATGGAGTATGACCTTGGACCATAGCTAAGACATAGTAAGGGACTTGGTTTATGTATTGTTTAGTGTTTTAAATTGATTTGCTTGAGTGCAAGCAAAGGTTAAGTGTGAGAATGTGATGTGAGTGTGTTGGAATGGTATTATAAGTGTTTAAATATTAAATAATAAGTCCGATCACATCTATTTATGCATTTGATTATGTAGAATAGGTTAACTAGGAGTTTGAAGTTATTTGTAGGTAAAATAACCAATTTGGAAGCTTACATGGTGAAACAAGACATTAGAGGGATCAAAAAACAAAGATTCAAAGTGCAGCAGAAAAGCTCTCACCGTAAGCTACTGTAGCCACCGTAGGCTACGCCAGCTTTGGTTTTAAAACAGTAGAAAACACCCCCAGCATAGGCTACGCTGGCTGACGTAGACTATGCTAGAGCCTCCGTGGAACACCTATAAAACCGTGTTTTTGTTAGGTTTCACCCATCATTTGCCCCCCCATTCAATCTATGATGATTTGAGAAGAATTTGAAAGTTCCTAAGCCTGAAAATCATTTCATATCGTTGTAACACACATTCAATCATTATGCAAATTAACAACGATTTTGAAGATCATTCAAGAACAAAGAGCGGCTAGTCTTCTCGTGATCTACTTCGGGCAATAGGTTTTGTGTGATTAGGTTTTCGTTTGTGTTTGACTTGTGGTGGGATTAAAATTTAGAGCCTGTTAATTCTTTTGTAAGTTTGACTTGTGTTTTGATTGTTTAAACGATTGTTTTGGTTAATCAATATTTGAATATTATATGATGTTGCGCGAATCGTATGGTTGTAAAATTTTGGTTGATAATTGAATTGGTATTGTGTATTAAGACTTGTTAAGTCTTGGTTATCTATATCACTTAATCATTACATGATAGAATCCCCACGTTAAGGATTTTCCACCAAGTTGGAATAAACGATTACTGAAAACCAAACCTGGATCCCGAAGTGGATTACCATTTCTCATAATTGTCTTCTCAATCATTTTTAATTATTTGCAATTCATTTTCATAGTTAATTTCTCAATCCTTCCAAAACCCAATTTTCACAGCCAAGAGGCAATAGTTCATAATTTATTGTTAAATCAATTTCTTATAAATCAAAGTACAATGCACCGACCACTAATTTCACGACCCTACTTACCCTAAATAGTTTAAGGTGAATAGGAACACACATTTTATCATCTTATTTAATTGGTACTTTGACATCGATCAATATCTTCTAGTTGACCATTAGATGGAGTACCATCTTCTCCTATAATAATGACACCACTGTTTTGAGTAGTTCGTCAAACATCACGACTGTGTACCACAACCTTTGACAATGCAAGTCATGTAAGAATATGCGTTCAATGGACCATGTGCTACGGCCATTAATTCATTAGTATAATCTGGCAACACATATAATGACGAAGAAGTATTTGCTTTATACCTAATCCATGAGGAAAATTTGGTTTTCATATCGCGTTCGGGAAATTTAGATTCAAAATCACTAGAGGAGAAAAAAAGTTCAAATTAGTTTATTGTAAAAGCTAAAAAGAAATTTAAAAAACTAAAAACTTACAGTTTGTAGTCTTTGATTTCATCAGAGTTGTTTAGCACAAACCATTCCAATGTTTGTATTTTTCTTCAGAAAGAGATATGATTTTTTTCTTTGAATAAGTCGACTTTGAGATGAAAACACATAAAATTTTCACTTAAGAATGTCAGCATCTGCATTCTATCAGGACGGTAAAATTTGGTTTGCATACCCTCAAGATACATAGAGCAAAATGTTAATGCTTCATTTACAATATAATCCTATGCTATTGAGCCTTCAGGCTTGGCTTTATTTTTGACATATGCTTTTAACCTCTTCATGTACCTTTCAAACAGATACATCCATCTCATATACACAGGCCCGCCGAAGATAGCTTCTTCAGGTAAATGAAGAACTAGATGAACCATTATGTAAAAAAATGCAGAAGGATATATCGATTCTAGATTGTATAATATTTTGATTACTTCCTTATTTGTTTATCCATATCTTTCACATCTAATGATCGTGCATAATTTTTAAAAGACTGCAGAGGTCAATGATAGTTGTTGAAACATTTGCATGCAGACATGCTCAAACCCCTACTGGTAGCAATCATCGCATTAGGATGTGACAATCATGAGACTTTAACCAGATTATATTTGAACCATCAGGAAGCACCTTGTTTTTAAAGTTGATCCAAAACCATTAGGTAGTCTCACTTCTCTAATGAACTTACAAAAACATTCTCGAGCAGTGGGTGTGAAACAATATGGAGCATGTGGTTGGTAAACCTTGTTATTATTCTTTGTTAGCCACAAATTTTTGTCGAATACCCATTTTTTCCAAGTCCTGTCTTGCTTTAGGTGTCTTTTGATTTTCATTCATTAGCAAAGTTTATAACAAGCTCTCACACATATTTTTCTCTATGTGCATAACATCAAGATTGTGTTTTTAAAGGAGAGAAGACCAATAATCCAACTTAAAAAAGATACTACGTTTAGTCCAATTCAACTCTGACGTATCACGTTTTCTTATAATACCTCCATGGCATGGATGTTTACCGGGAACACGACGATTAGGAAGTGTTTGTAGTTGTTTTAATATGTGTGCATTACCCAATCTTCTTAGCTTCATAATGTGATGCTAGAATCTAATTTTCTTTTGGGAATGCAACTTTCAGAAACTCTAAAAGTTGGTCAAAAGAACTATTGATCCATTTGTTAATAACTTTTATAGGCATCAGTTTTACAAGAAAGTTTAAAGAAGACATCTAACTACAACCAGGGTATAATTCGGTATTAAGCTCCTTAAACAATGCATCAAATTCTAAGTCTAAACCAGTTCCATCTTCGTCTATATTTTCGTCATATGTATTCTATTCTGCCACCACATCATCTAGTGCATCAAATGTTTCATTATTTGATGTTGAATTAAGTGTGTTTAAGCCCAAAGGTCTTGAATTTCTAAAGCATTAGGATATTTCTCACCATGATAAACCCATGTCGTGTATGTTTGAAGAAACCCACGGTCATGTATGTGTGCAAAAATCGTAGATAAATTCTGAAATGACCAGTTTGAATTGGCACAACATTTACATGGGTAACATGTTTTGCCTTCACTGTTGAGATGGTGTTTGGCAATCTCTATAAAGTTTTGTAGTCCATTTAAGGAATCAGGATATTTTTGATTTCACAAGTAAATCCAACTCTTATCAATTGCCATCCTTGTTTCATTATTAATAACTAAATTAGGATATATACACAAAAACATACATATAAAAATATGTAAAAACAAGATACTCAATTACATATTATAATTTAAAAAGAACAATCAATATTTCAATTACATTTATTTTATAAAAGTAAACCACAATACACCTTACACATATACACACACAAGATGCGTATATACATTAAATAAAGTTTGCAAGTGAAAACACGTACCTTATCATGTTGAAATAAAATATGAATGAAATCACAGTCTCAACCGCCAACAAGATCCTCGAATATTAAAAAAAATAAAATAAGGTAAAATGATAATATTCTTCCTAACGAATTCATAATTTATAACATAATATATATAAATACACATACATACACACATATATATACATACATACACTATATAGATAGACATAAATAAATACATACACACATTATACACGTACACATACACTATACATATATACATACATATACTATACATATATACATGCATGCACTATATACATAGACACAAATAAATAAATACATACACACATTATACACATACACATGCACACACGCACACGCACACGCCCCCCCCCCCCCCCCAACACACACACACATACACGTATCTTACATACATTTACATCTAAACATACATATACATATAATCTTACACATACATATACATACACCTACAAACACATATATCCATAAAACACATAATTGCTACATATACATACACACATGTACGTGTACGTACACAAACATACAACTTAAGAACTATACAATTTCATCAAAAAATGAAACTTAAAGGGTATGACTTCAAGATTATTCAAAGTAGGGATAAAATTGGGTAAAATCGTTTACTAGTGGCCGATGGGAGGGTACAAGGGTCACACGAGAGAGATAGTCAGAGGTTTTAACCGGTGGTGAGAGTCGGAAATCGCCTGATTTTGAGCTCCAGGACGAACTTTTGGTTTTTGGGGGGTGAAATGGCGTCAATGTGAGCTGCAGATCCTTTTTTCCCTAACTACAAGCTATAGCGACAACAAGTATTGGATATAAAGGCCTATAGAGGCGACATGTCGTCGCTATAAAGTACAAAAGTCGTCGCTATAGAATTTTTTATTTTCCTTGAGTATTGGATAAAAAATAAAAATAAATATATAATACTTTTAGCAATGACATATCGTCGCCAATAAATTTTCATGAGGGCAGGTGTATTCCCTCCACCGCGCCAAACTCTATTGCGACGACAAATCGAAGAAGCAAAAAATAAAATTTGGTCAAAAAAAACCAAAGGCCTATAGAGGCAACATAAGTCGTCACCATAGATGTCGCCTCTATAGGCTTAGTTTCTTGTAGTGTTTATTTTCTTTGATAAAATTAAGTGTACGTTATAGTTTAAGGTTTAGTTAAGTTGTAGGGGCGTAAGAGGAAAAAGAGAATAGAGGGGAGGAGGTAAGAGGAGAGCAACATCTCCGGTATGCTTTTCCCGACTTGCCGTCAGAGCGTAAGGTATGGTCTGATAGGGATAGGTTATAAGAGCGGAAAAGAAGAAAGAAAGGTAGAGATATCCTACCCAAATGAAGCCAGTTTGGAGATAAAATTAAAATACAAAAACCAAAAATAGAAAACATGTGCACATTATATATGCCTTCTTTTTCTCTTTGCGTTCAATATAACATAACCACGCTTTTTACATGTGCTAAAAATATCAATACTATATTCTGCAATCTGCATATGCATATTAGGACGATAGTTGGCAAATAGGTAGATTGAATGACCGGTCAAAGCAAGTCGTGTAGATCCAAGTCATTCAAACTTTATAACTTTGGCCATTGTTACTTCGAACTCTAGAGCCGACTTGTGGTTATGATTTCGAAAACCATAATATCCAGCATATAATGTTTATATAAACCCGGCCTGAATAGATATTTACTGTTTTAATTTTGATTTTATAAGTTGTGTATTGGTTCAGAGACAATTGAATTGATCCCAAGATTATATTATATGTTGGAGGAGTTTCACCAGCTTCTCTTGATGATTACATTGCTGTGAATTTGTTGCTGACTTATGGGTGAGTTTAGTTGAGCTTCAGGTACACCAAATAAACTCCCCCCACCCCCTCTGTAACACCTAATGGCAACCTCCCACATATACGTTGGGGCAAAACCTCATCGAGTGCGATGAGTCCCTTATGGGGGTGATTGCAACACCTAGAGGCGTACCTCCCACATTGTCCGTGGACAGGAGAGATTCCTGGCTCATAAGTAATGACCTGCCTCTTAAATCACCGACGCGTTTTGGGCTTAGTGGCTTGGGTGGAGCCTAAAAAACTCCATAGTTAAGCGTGCTCAGGTGGGAGTAGTACCAGGATGGGTGACCCCTGGGAAGTTTTCACCTGGGTAACCAAAAACAAATCCGTGAGCTCTTAGTGAGCAAAGCGGACAATATTGGTGATTACGAGGGGCAGGGGTGTTACAGAGTGGTATCAGAGCCACTCCTGTGCCATCCGGGATGTGGGGCAGAAACTCATCGAGGACGATGAGTCCCTAAGGGGGGGTGATTGTAACACCTAATGGCAACCTCCCACATATACGTTGGGGCAAAACCTCATCGAGTGCGATGAGTCCCTTATGGGGGGTGATTGCAACACCTAGAGGCGTACCTCCCACATTGTCCGTGGACAGGAGAGATTCCTGGCTCATAAGTAATGACCTGCCTCTTAAAAATCACCGACGCGTTTTGGGCTTAGTTGGCTGTGGAGCCTAAAAAAACTCCATAGTTAAGCGTGCTCAGGTGGGAGTAGTACCAGGATGGGTGACCCCCTGGGAAGTTTTCACCTGGATAACCAAAAACAAATCCGTGAGCTCTTAGTGAGCAAAGCGGACAATATTGGTGATTACGAGGGGCAGGGGTGTTACACCCCCCCCCCCCCACCCCTAAAAAAAAAGCCACATCATTTCAAAGTAATTTGCTCCACCCCCGGCACTCGTTTTATACCTATATGGGAGCTTATCTCTAAAGTGTTTGTCGAGTCCTGTAGAATTTCGAACTCAGGTGCATAATGAGAAAATTCATATTCTTCTTGTGGTGTTGATGTTTCTGTTGGACCTCTTCCACTTTCACTTGTCCTTGCAACCAGTGTAACTCCAAATGCCCTAAATGATGGAGTACACCATCATATACAGGTCCCAAGGAAAAGAAAACCTCTTCACAAGTTGAGTTCCACCATGCAGTGTGTCTGAGTGAATCAAATGAAACATACCAAACTAGTGTTCTTTTATCATTATCAGCCTCCCAAACCACATCATATTCGTAATCCATATCACTTGACAGGTGCTCCATACTTATGGTATGAGTATAATACCACATTTGATAAGCCCCGACAGCGCACATTAAGAATCCAGAAAAATCATCAGACCAATTCCCGGGAAGCTTCAATCTGCATCTACTCCCTCTAAGAAGAGGAGGTCTAAACCCTTTTGCAGTCTCAAGGCCTTCAACGTTCAGAATCATGGAGTGATTATGTATAACATTTTCCTAATCAATAAACACAAATGCATTAGATCCTAATAATTACCATCAAGGCCATATATATGCATATCTTCATTAGATGATATTTAAGAACAGAGAGGGCAATACATACCTCAAGCATGGTCCGCAGGGATTGTAATAATCTGCTGCCATCAGTTACAACACCCCCTCTTCCAAGTGAAACTTGACATAACCATTTACAATTTGTGTAAAAGTCTCCAACAATTGTAAGTGAGTTGCAAAAGTCTGCTATGAGGACAACTATACCTGAGGGGAGCTTGGGCAAGACAAGAAGCCATTTGCAATAATTAATGATGAGGTTTTTAGTCGAGTAAGTTGCAAGATGCTGAAAATCTAATCGTGTGAAATCATTGCGACTTAGATCTAACTCTTCTAAGTTATACAACTCACCAATGTCAGATGGGATTCCCCATCTTTTAAAAAGCATCCACTCAGATCCAACTTTCGTAAGCTACGTGTCAGCTGTGGGAACACCAACCACAACCAAGAATTAGAAAGTTGACTTCTGTACAAATCTCTTCCACAAACAACTCTTTACCAATCAACCGAGAGATAGAAATATGGTTTTAGCATCTTCAAACTATTTGATCCATGCAATCTGAACTCTTCTAAATGTTTTAATCCATAAAAGTTGACTTCTTGATTCTTTAAATAGGAACAATCACCAATTCTAGCAAAATAAGGTTAGGACATTGGTCTCCAATTGATGAGAGCAAAACATCTATCCCCATATTACCCAAATACAACTTTACCAAGCTTTCCATATATGATTGATCTCTGGGAACTCCAAACTTTTGTGGCAATGTGTGATTTTAAGGGTCTGGAGTTTTCCCATGTGGACAATCGTTGGAAACATCCTAAGCATGCGACAATATGATACACTAACATATCAAGACTTGTATGTTTTCCAAGTGATGGGTGGATTTCTTGTAAATCTTGACAGTAATGGAGTGTCAACTTTTGGAGACAGGGGAGTCCATCAAAATTTGTGTGCTTTGTAGATTATCCATGTATTCGAGTACAAGCACTTTCAAATGAGGTAGATGCTAATTAATGTACAAAAGCATACACAAGTTAATATCACAAAAATGATAATTAGCATGATAACAGATAAATAGCATAATTCAAAGTTTCTCTGTCACATCAAGAGGTGTGTACTAATAACATCTACACAATTTTATAAGTGTGAATTAGTAACTCAAGATCCTTGAATTTTATATATTAATCAGCTGAGCAATTAAATTACCTTGTAACCTTTCCAAATCTGTTTTTTTGTAAGCTATGAGACAGATTAAGAGCAGCAAGCTTCATTGGTTGGAAATTATCTGGAAATGGACTTCTGGGATAATTACACCATCTAATATACGCATCTCATTTGAAAGATAAATAGGCCCTTTGACATTCTCATCAGGATTTTTGTTTAGAGTCAAATTAAGCCACCTTAGTTTCTTCATGTTTGACACCATCTCCAAGAAAAGTGATAAATAATGACCATTGGGAAGGAAAATATACCGAATTTGTAGCGCTTCAGTCTTGTCATTTTCCTACAATATAGAAGAAATCAACGTACTGCTTGAGCTAAGAGTGTATATATTTATACGTATGCACATGTGCATCACTCAATGCAAATATAATGTGTTGAAAAGTTAGATATCTATATATATATACCATTATTGCATCCTGAAGAAACATGTTTCTGATTTCTTCATGTTTCCAAACCCTGCTATGTTTTTCAGGATTGTTAGAATGTTCCCCTCTAACAATATGATGTCCCATTTCTTGAATCAGATCATGCATATCAAACTTACCATCCACAATAGTTATGAGAGCTTTTTTGTCTAACACCTTTAGTCCTATATCAGGGTGATAACCACAAGCTTCAAATACCTCCATTACATCATCCATACCATAAAAAGGGTATTTTATGCTTATCCCTCTAAAGAAACATGCAATATCTAAGAATAATTCTTTCTCCGTAGTTTTTAGTCCATCATAGCTAATTTTGAGCTTTTCCACAATTTCCATTTCTGGAATGTCTTTTAGTCTAGACAAGGAACTCAACCATTCCTTCTCGTTTTTGTCATATAAAAAGGAACCTAAAACTTTGAGTGCTAATGGGAGCCCAGCAGCATAAGAAACCACATGTGATGAAAGCGTCGCATAATCATTTACAGGGTTATCTTTGTTATATGCATGTTTATTAAATAGCACAATCGCCTCTTCATGTGATAATAATGTGACACGACGCACAAGGTCCACCTTGTGGGTTTTAAGACATGTTCATCTCTAGTTGTAATTATTATTCTGCTCCCACTACCAAACCAATTATGTGATCCAACCAAAGCATCTAGTTGCTTACAATCATCAACATCATCAAGAAGAATTAAAACTTTGCTATGATTTAACCTACTTCTTATCATGTGTTTTCCTTCTTCAACACTCTGTAATTTCACTTTTGTTTTCAGAAGTGTTGATAGAAAATTTTCTTGCATAATTTTTAAACCGTGTGTTTGCTTGATTCCTCCCGAATATTGTCGATAATGCAATGACCTTGAAAATAGTGAGATATTTTCATATAAAGAGAAGATGCAAGAGTAGTCTTACCACTGCCCCCCAACCCCCATACCCCACCATGCGCACACCCTGTGATCCAATATCTAATTGTGCTTCCAGTTCTTGCAAGCGAGAACTCATCCAACAAGGTCTTCCTCAACACATGCTTTTACGGAAAAACGGAAAACAACTTATCAAAAATTGTATCAACAATTTGTTTGATTACTTGCGATTCATGCCTGCACATGGGATAAATATAGATAATTAGTGTACAATCACATTTATTCATTGAGTGGTACCAACAAAATATGTCAATGAGTTAAAATACATCTTAGATTTGTAAATAGAATAGGGCCGCTACACCAAAGTCAAGCGCACACAAACACCTATTATGACCGCCACTAACCAATCACATAATTTATAATTGATTTAACTTTTTAATTGTTTAAAATATATTTAAGTAAAATTCAACCTTATTTTTTGAGGGTCATTATATATATTTAGTTTAAACTCCAAGGAACGACAATGATGACGATACGACTTACGTATACGTAAACTTGTTCGAGTTATATGTACGTAACTCTTAGTTGTATACTTGGTTACACGTACGTACATATATTATACACAGATTTATGGATTCTCAATTGAATGTCCCTCTATATATATATGTATGTATGATGTGTATATGTAAAGCTTCTAAATAGTAAAGAATTAAATTACCCATTTGCAATTGTTTTGGGTTCCCATCCAGCAATCTCACATGCATCAACAAGTGCTTTTCTCCATGATGCTACTTTGTTACCGTTCTCGCCTCTTGTTTGGCAAATCCTATTCCAAGTCCCCTTCCTGTTTTCTCACTTCCGAGGGAACCACGCCATAAAATACGGGCATAACAACTAGCCCTCTCTTATCCTTACATTTCATAATACATGTAAGTTCTTCCAAACACCAGGAAGAGTCTGCATAATTTTTTGAGAATATAATGACAGCAATTTGCGATCCTTTGATAGCATTGTAGAGGGCTGGACGAATGGATTCACCTCGGGGAAGTGTTTCATCGTCCTTGTAAGTAGAGATATTTCGATCTACAAGAGCCGAGTAGAGAGATGATCTACAAATGGTCTTGCGGTATCTTCGCCTCTAAAAAAGAAACACATCATAATTACATGCCATGATGTGTTCAGGATCGGTATATGTGGAAACAAATCTAAGTTTAAAAGAGATTGATGTGTGTTTGTGTGTATGTTACCCGATTGAAATTTGGATATATAGAGGTGTGTAAATGTGGTTTCCAGCACTATCACTATCAAATTATAATATTATCATTTCAAGTACACAGGGAGGGAATTTCCAGCTAGAAATATTTAAATTTAAAGTAGTATTTATTTAATCGAGAGGAGAAAAACAATATTTTAATCAACTAGATCTGTGTTATTATATAATTATAAATAAAAAACTGACCTAAAAACATTATCATAAAGTGTGGGTCAATACTGGTGGCTTTTGCTAAAGTCACATGGCCAAATTTAATAAAGACCAATTTCCAGGGTGGTAATATTCTAATAAATATATGAAATAATTTAATACCGAGTTTATCAGTGCTAATTTAACATTAGTTAATAAAAATTAGGGACTTTATTTCCATATATAAACATAAAATATTTATGTTTTATACCATCTTGTTATAATTTTAACTCGCCATTTTGAAAACCAAATAGACAAAACCATGAAATCAAATATATAAGTAACGATCTGATTTGTCTCGGTTTCTAATTTTCAACTGATTGGTTTTGATTCACAGAGACTAAAAAACCGCTACTAAGAGGCGCACGGTTTAACTTGAAATCATTGAAAGTTATCGTGAACCCCCTCAATTAAAAAGGAGGGCGTTATGTGATCATATATAACAGCTCAACCTTTTCTTGAGCCTAAATGAATGTTAAAATTGAGGTATTTTGTAGTAAACGTATCATTGTGCTTACAATTCTAATAATGACTTACAATTATTACTATATTTAACATGAGCATAAACCGCAAACAAACTCGCCATAAAGGAATCCTAATAAGCTTCATTGCATCACCTGAAAATAAATGCAAATTTGTAAATCAATGAATGGTGGTCGTAAATTTTAGAGGCGTGTGAATACATAGATCAAAGAAAGTAAAGCCAAACTCACTACAGACACGGCGAAATCCTAGTCCCTAAAGTTTTTGTGGCCCAAAATTTTAATAATACCACAGCCAAGAGGTCCATGTTACCTGTATTTAAACCATATACCCTAAGATACATATACATGCAGATGCTCATAAACATTCTAAACATTTATTTATTTTTTACATATAGCAAGTGTGTACAAGACTGCACTTCCAATAACTACAAAAACATAAACTTGTGACACATGTTATCCAACTAAACTGCAAAATAAAATGACATGCATCACACTTACCCTAGCTGCAACATATCTATATGAAAACATAAGCAACAGCCTCAACTTGCTCATCCATTTTAGACCTCTAGAAGAGCAGATCAGAAAAACACAAGCAATAATCGAACATATCTTAAAAATGATGTGAGCACACGTATTACTATTAGTATAGCATTGCCGGTGACCAGAAGATCCAGAGATAGGTCTGGGTAGTGTGACCAAGCGTTACCGGTGACCGAAAAGAGGTTTGGGTAAGCGGTTAACCAGTTATGATAGTTTCATTCAACTAACAAACAAACAAACATACCCATTAAAATCTCGCACAAACGTAGGGTCCGGGAAGAGTGAGACAAGAGCAAACCCTACCTCTACCCAAGTGATAGAGAGGCTACACCAGAGAGACATCAGGCTCACAGTAACCTCTTTTGGAAGAAGACAATAAGAAAAGAAACGCAGGAACATTCCTACGACTAATGCAACTAAACCAAGGATGGTAGAACTAAAGGATCTAAACTAAAGGTACCTAGGACTAAAGGCATGTTGTTCTGTTATAGGCACATTCTACGAATAAATGGCGCTGATACGAATCCAAGGAGGGTAGCGGGTCAGAATGGGTCGGGACGGACCCATATGTTGCTGGAGAGGAGGGGGAATGACCCATGATTCCAGGAGGTGGAGAAGCCACTTCCTAAACTGTTTTAATGTATTTTAATATTATATTTCAAGGAACGTTTTAGGTTGTCTATGCTTTTGTTTTAGTATTGGAGTTTCTTTGTAATTGGAGATTTAGCCTCTCTCGAATCAGGCAGTAATTTTCCTGTTTTAATCAAGTTGACTACTTAGTTGATTCTTGGTATCTATCATTTGGTTTCACTGTCGGGAAAACATCAACATGTCACCTTCAACTCGCAGCAACCCAGGGTGTCCTTCCCTGTTTTTAGCGATGGTGATCCACGAGGGTGGATACTAAAAGCAGAGAAGTACTTTTGCTATTATAACATACCGGATGAGGAGAAGGTGGACGTGGCTTCAATGCACTTGGAGGGGGACGTGATGGATCTCTACTCCTGGTTGTTCACTGATCCATATATTTGCTACTGGGAGGAGTAAGTCCTAGCCTTACAAAAGAATTTTGGACCCGCTGAGTTTCAAAATCCGGACGAACACTTATGTAGCATCCGACAAACTGGTACCATGTCGGAGTACAACCAAGAATTTGCAAAACGTTCGTCTTGAGTCACGAACTGGCCCAAACACTGCCGATTAGGAGTATTCCCAAATGGCCTCAAAGACAACTTGAAAGCTGATGTGCAGAGATTCACAAGCCCAGAACCGTGTATAAAGCTATGAGCATCGCCCTTGAATTTGAATCGAAGCATTGCAATTTTGCATAACCCAGACCGGAAGAGCCTGTCTTCATCTATTAATCCTAAGTCTGTTTTCTGCAGAAAACGAGCAAGCACCCTTCAAACCGAGGTGTTTGACTACAGCAAACCACTTGTTCGCATTTGAGAAATAGAAAAACAGAATCGGCTGTTGCGGCGCGAATTTTTTTAGGTGTGGTGACAAGTACGGACCAGGCCACAAGTGCAAACAGGGGCCTTCAAATGATCGAACTCACTGCTGATATGGAGGAACAACCCAAGGAAGATGGGCCCGAAGATTTAGCCGAGATCAGCCTCCATGCGCTTTTTGGTCAGTCAACAACAACCACCATGAAGTTAAAGGAATACTTGAATCAATAGAGGTTCTTGTCCTAATTGACAGCAGATCAACACACAACTCATCTCGGATAAGTGGTGAATGACTTAAGAACACCGCACAGTTTATTCCTCAATTCGGGGTTCAGATTTGGAATGCAATGTTATTCGATGCAGTCGTGTTTGTGAGAAATGTTAGACTTCAACTCGGTGACCTCCAGGCGATTCAAGTTTTATATCTTTTGCTTTTCGGAGGGGCTGATGTGGACTAGTATCAAGTGGCGTAGCTAGCAGCTACTCAGAATACCAACATCAAATGGCAAGACAATGTGTCACATTGCATTACCATGATGCAGAGAGTACAAGTTGCAGGGATTACCATTAAATGACCAGCAAACAGCTATTTTTGACACCTCACTATTGAACCCTTCGAGTTGCACACTGCTGGACCGGGGGCTCCGTTTTCTGCCACCCGACTTGAGGGTAAGTCGATTCTCTAGGTAGGTTGCATTGATACGAATCTAAGGAGGGTAGCGGATCAGAATGGGTCGGGCGGACCCATATGTTGCTGGATGGAGCGAATTTGGATGGAGAGAAAATTATGAATTGTGGAGAGGTGGGGGAATGACCCACGATTCCAGGAGGTGGAGAAGACCACTTCCTAAAATGTTTTATGTGTAGTTTAAGTATTAGATTTCAGGGAATGTTTTAGGTTGTCTATGCTTTTGTTTTAGTATTAGAGTTTCTTTGTAATTGGAGATTTAGCCTCTCTCGAATCAGGGTTGTAATTTTCCTGTTTTTAATCAAGCCGACTACTTAGTTGATTCTTGGTATCTATCAGGCGCACTCTACAACTATAGTATCATCATCACCTACAGTCAAACATAGAGAGTGGCGAAGACGAAAGATCTACAGAATTTTACGATGTCCGATGACCTGGAAAGAGGAGCTCGCATCTAATCATGTTTAGCAATGGAGGGCGCAATACACAGATTGACTATTTCTTGATGCAACGAGGAGATCGTAACCGGTGGATGGACTTCAAGGTCATACTTGGAAAGACTGTGCTAACTCAACATCGACTGTTGGTGTGGATACCGCCATGAGAAGGAAGTTTACTAATGGGAAGAGTAAATTTAAACCCATGATCAAACGAGGATATTTAGAAGGTGAGATGATCACAACGTTCAAAAATAAGGTACTTTTGGGGGCAATATGTTAGACGAAGTGGAGATGCAAGCAGGATGTGGGAGGATATGGCATGCAACGTAAGTAGCAAATGAGACTCTCGGGATCACAACAACCGGACATAAAGGGCAATGGTGGTCGAACCAGGATGTGCAAGGCAAGCTAAGGGTAAAGAAACATTGGTTTAGGAAACTCCTGAGATGTAATGATGTAGAGGAAGAGTGAGATTAACGAAGAAGTACGTAAAGGTTAGGTGGGAGGTGAAAATGATGGTGTCTAAAGCAAGGAACAATGCATATGACAAGATGTATAAGCACTTAGAGACTAAAGAAGGGGAGAATGACAAGTTCATGATTGCTAAAAATAGGAAGTGGATGAGAAGGATCTAGGAGTTATGAGATTCATAAAGTGCAAGAATAGACGTACTTTGACGAATGAGAAGGACATTAAGGTAAGATGGCGAACCTATTTCAAAAATCTTTAGAATGGAGGTAGTAATGAACAAAAGATTACCAAAACCCCTCTAGCCAAATACAAGAAAAGAATAAATGTTATTATCATTGTATTACTAGGGAAGAGGTGGAGAGAGTTCTTAGGATGATGGGGAAGGGCAAAAGCAGTAGGACCGGACAACATTTCCATCAAGGTGTGGAAATGTTTAGGGGAAGAAGGGGTTCGGTGGCTAAGTTGTTCAAATATTTTCAAAAGCACGCGGATACAGATCGTTGAACGAGAAGTGTTTAAGTTCCGTTGTACAATGTTAATTGTAAATTTGTTAGATTAGGCCCCATTTGTTTTAGCCTACCTATCCTTGTTTCAATCATTTTCCTATACCCCTTCATGTCCTGCAAATATCAGTTCCATGTTGTTTCAGCCCATTCAGGTTCCAATTATCATTTACTAGAAGACCATTTAATGCCATCTGCAATGTCTCACCAAGAAGCCTAAAGTTCCTAATTTAGCAAGAGTGGTTTGCTTAGAGGCTCACTTGTAGCAAACTGTAAGTTAGGAATGGATAACATATATGCTCATGTGCCCGACATAAGGTTTGCTAGGTTTTCTATATGTTCCCCCACCATTGTAATCATTTAATAATCACAATTCCATTTACAATTTGTTTTTAGTTTTTATTTGGTGTTGTTTGTCAGATTATTTGGGTTATGTAATTTGTTGTGTTGAATAAGTTTAAAAATTCTTTGGATAGAATTTGAAAAGCTCAACTAAAATGATAGTTACTCTTGGTTAGCGTAGTGTGTTGTATCAACATGATTTAGTCACTTGTACACACAAAACAGATTTGTGAGTTTAATCTTTAAATGGATGAGTAGTTTCAATTTATCTACTATGACAAAAAGAAAATGTGATGACAGAACACAACCTGAAAACGACCCGTTTTAATCCAAACTCATTGACCCCCTACCTATCCATTTTTCAACACTATAGAACATATGCCATTGACTAAAGCTTGCCTGCTCAAGTACTTTAATGTAGAGAGAACAAAAGAACATAGTTTAGACTCAATTCTTTCATTTAATAGAATTATTTAACACTGGTAAGAAAAACTCACAGCTAGGTTCTTCAACTCCATGCTAAGATTATCATCACTATCATCATTCTATGCCTCCATACATTCATCTTTATCATAAGACATGGTGTAACCAGCCTCTTTCAATTGTTTACTCAAAATATCCAACAAACTATACATCTCAACTGCCTTAATGTTTCTAGTATCGGCCGCCAAAAACTCGGTAAATCCAGACCCTACATCTAACCAAGCACAACCGGGGACTTTGTTCACACCCAATTCCCTCATCAAAATCCGAACTTTAGCTAGTGTTTCCCAACACCCAAAATCAGCATACAAATTAGCCATCAAAACATAATATCCTGCATTTCGAGGTCTCATTTCCAACAGCTTTTCAGCTGCAATTCCCCTAACTCTTTCTTTCCATGAACTCTACATGCTCCAATAACAGTGGCCCACATGGCAGGCGTCGGATCATAAGGCATTATACTTATTACACCTTTTGCTTTACCCAATAATCCAGCTCTCCCATAAAGATCAACCACTTCAATCCATTACAAGAATAATGCTCCAAATAAGGATTCATATTATATACAGAGTACATCTTTTTGAATAAAGTTTCACCTTGGTCAACAAGAGCCGAATGACTACAAGCTGACAGAACCGCAACCATTGTCACAGGGTCTGGTTTGATGTTGGACCGTATCATCTCCTCAAATAAGTCAACGGCCATTTGACCCTCCCCTTGAATTCCATAACCAGCAATGAGTGAAGTGTAGGTCACTTCATCTCTTTTGGTTAAAGAATCAAACAGTCTTTTAGCCAGCACTATTTTACCAGATCTTGCATACATGTCAATAAGTGAATTAAATAGTAATAAATAATCTTAAACTCCTCATGTTTTGTAATGTAACAATGGAATTCTTTACCATGTTGTAGATTTGCCACTCTAGCACATACTGGAAGTACGCTTGCTATCGTCACATAATTGGGTTCAGTTTAGAATTAACATTTCCCGAAACAGAAAGGTGGATTCCTCTGAGTTGTCCCAGTGTGCAAAACCTGATATTATGGAGTTCCAAGTGATCACACTCTTATTCTCAACGAAATTGAATACAACACAAGCATGTTTAAGATCCTTACACCTTGAGACATTGTGATTAACGCGTTTTTTACATTATCATAGCCATGACAACAAGTTCGAACAGCCAGACCATGAATTTCTTTTCCTATTCTCAAGACACCAATATGGGAACATGCACCTAAACCATTAATCACAGCCACCGGATCCCATTCAGCACCAGAGGTCCTCAATCGAGAAATTAACTTTAGGACTTGCAGATAGTCACCTGTCTTCAAGTAGCCTCCAGCAACAGTATTCCAAATATAATGTTTACTTCCACATTTTCATCGTGCATACGATCAAAAAGCTCAAATGCTTCGCTCCACATGCCCTTAGACGCGTACCCTGATATTATAGAATTCCAAGAAATACAATCTCTCACAGGCATTTCATCGAACAACTTGCGTGCAACATTCAAGTCGCCACATTTTCCATACAAAACACCAACGCATTGTGCACGAACAAATTCCACTCCAACCACGCCTTCACGATAGACTCATGCCACCTCCTTCCCAAAACCCCAAATCAAATCTTCACCACAGGCCTTAAGCACAGAGGGATATGTGAAATATCAGGTTTAACCCCTTTCTCCACCATTTTTCAATACACAGATAACCCATCTTTACAAAATCCAGCTCTAACATAACCAGAAATAACAACATTCCAAGGCAAAGGTGTAGAATATTGAAGTTTCAGCAACAACATACGCATCATTCAAAAGATTACAAACAGAGTAGAAAGTGACCAACTTTGGGACCAAAACAGGGGATTTGTGAAAACCTGAAGAAAATGCATAAGCGTGTAGTTGTTGGCCTTGTGAGATTGCGGTAATCTGGGAACAGCACGCGAAAAGAGAAGGTAGTGATTGCAGCAAGAAATCGGATGAAGGGACATTGTGATTGTAGGATTGTTGAGTGATAAGAGGGAAGGTGTTGAATGCTTTTGATAAGTTATTTTGAGTTGCTGATTCTTTGAGAAAGTTCGGTGTTCAAAAAGTCCGATATCCAAAAATATCCGAAATTCAATCCGTATCGAAATTCTAATAAGTCGACCCGAATCCTTATTCGGATATTCCGATGTATCCAAATCCAAATAAATCGATCCGAATCCTTATTCGGATATTTGGATCGGATCTCATCCGAATCCGAATTCTTTTTCAGATTTCGAATCGGATTTCAGATATCACAATTTTTTTATTCGGAGATATGATTAATCCGAATAAGACCTCAACTATGTTTCTAGCCCAATATCATTACTCAACTATTTATTATGTTTTCAACTCAATACACAAGAATATTTACACATTCTAGTCGTAACCTAAATAATTATACAATAATCGACCGTTGTTCTAACTTAGAGATTCTAATCTTCGGTTCTATACAATTAACTATTATGTTTTAATTTTTATTTTCTTACAAGTCAAATTTATTTTTAGTTTTATATCTTTTAATGTGATTTCCAACTTATAAATGTTAAGAATAAAAACTAGCAAAAAAAAGTAATAAAAAAATAAAAAAATTGTTATTTGGTTATTCGGATTATTCGGATAAATTCGAATTATTCGGATATATCCGAATCTGATCCGAATTGAATTCGGATAGATTCGATCGAATAGAAAAATCCTTATTCGGATCGGATCTGATTTCGGATGGGGTCCTGGAATTTCAAATCCGAATAATCCGATCCGAATAAGCGATTATCTGATCCGATGAATACCCTTATTCACGATGCTAACATCATGGATCAACCGTTTAAATTCAATGATCCGTGGTTAAATGGATCATCACCGGGTTTAAAATTACATAATCATCAAATGTTGATCGGGTTTAGAAGTGTTTATGTTGTCGCGCTATTTTTAAAAGAATTGGGTTTATATTACTTTTGAGTTAATTAAACGATTGTTCCCTATCGTTTATATTGTAATATTTGTCTTAATTTTTGAGAAATTACAGATTTGAGCATAACTGTTCACCAAATCGTAACATGATTGATCACTAACACTAACTTCTGTTACGTTTTTGAGTTAAGTGAAGGTGAAAATACCAAAAACCCCTTATATTTAAAACAAACAAATAACTTTATATATTAATAGGCATGACCCATTTCACCTCCACACCACCGTTGACACACCGACGCACCGCCGCCTGCACACCACTATGGCACTATCATCTTCCCATACCGCCAACACCACCACCGGCACCAGATGAACATGTTGTTACAACACCATCGGGTCTAGGGCTTCATCCATGCCTAATTGATTAAGATTTTTGATTTGTGGAGGGTTTAATCGATGGGGTTTCAGGTTCAATTTGTGATATTCACGCAAATATCTGGAAGAAAAACAGTTGTAATGATGGTGGTTGCTATGTAGATCTAGAACATAACAAAAGTGATAGTGCTGGTTTGCTATGTTGATGGTGGTCACCGGTGGTTAGTGATCATATTGGTGGTGTTAGAGCTATGATTATGATGGGTGGTGGAGGTGGCATCGTGATTTATAACAGGTGGTGGTAATGTGCAACCGGTGGTGTATCGGGCGTGTGCAAAAAAAGGGAGGTTGGGTTGGCAGGTGGTTATGGTGGTGGTATAGGGGTGGCAGAGGCAGCGATGGTTATGATGGTTGGTGATGATGAATCAGGCGGTGGTGGTTTTGGCGGTGGTGGTTTTGGCGGTGATCTATGGTGATGATGGTGTAATAATAATAATAAAATATCAACAGGGGTAAAATGGTCATTTGAAAAAAGTTTAACTATAAAAGCTAACGACCATCCACTCACGAGATCAATCGTGTTATGGTTTGGCAAACAGTAAAGACTAATGATGTAATTTCTCAAAAGTTGAAACGAGTCCTGCAATATGGGTATACCATAAGGACCATCATGTAATTAACTCATTACCTTTTGTTGAACTAAATAATCACATAGAATCTCAACTCCCAAATGATAAACTACAGATGCTAAACATAAATGATATTGTTATAACGTTTAAATAAATTGAGTTTACTACACAAATGGTCCATGTGGTTACGTTTTCAAATTTAGAATCCGAGTATCGTTTATTACAAATTAGCTCATTAAGTATTTTAAGTTATAACAACTTTTTCTTCGGGAAGGATGAGGGTTAACTTTTTCTGTTAAGATTTTTAAAATGTCAATTATACCCTTAAAACTCAATATAATCATCTTTTTTTTAATTTTACGAAACATCCCACCTCCTCCAATGTTACGAACCATCTTCCCTTGCAAGAACCATCACTTCCACCGCCCACCACCTCTCCCCCTCCCTCCTCCTCCCCCCCCTTTCTCTTCCCCACCCCTTTGTGACCTTCGAATTTTTGTTAACTAATTGTTACTTCTGTTATTTCTTGCAAGGGACATTACTATCAATAATGAAACCATAGGAGTTCATTTTGCCTACCTTCATTGTTCCATGTTCACTTATTAATTTTAGTGTTCCTTATTTAAAATTTAATAACTTAATTAGTAGTCAAAAAATTAATTTTTATGAATTTTAAGGTATTAATTATGAGTTTTAAATTTTAGAATTAAAGCAAATATTTAGTCAATAAAGTACTATTTATAAATCATAAATTTTACACTTTAAAAAATTATTGCTAAAATGTGGTTATTAAATATTAGTTACATAAATAATTTAATTATAAAGTTGTATAAAACTCATAAGGTTATGAAACAAATTGTTTTTTTATTAAATTAATTTACAATGTTTAAAGGGCTAAAATTATTAAATGAAAACTTAGTTATTAAAAGTTTAAAATTAAAATGACAACTTAGTATAACAAAGGGGGTGGAAACTGTAAAATGGTTTTAAACCCAAACCTCCCACCCCCCCCCCCCCCTTTGATTTCGGTCATCCCCTCCGGCCACTCCGGCGGACCTTCGGCGAGTCGCAATCTACCAAAAATAAACGATTTTAAAGCCGAATAACTGTTTCGCCAATCTTGTGTGTGGGTTTTGAACCCTTTACACCATTAAAATCGAATTAAGTTATGAAACTCGTTCATCTTGAAATTGAACACTCCCATTCGAACCATCAAACCGTTTCTTCACAATTAACTGACAATTGATGCAATTAAAGACTCTAAAACGTTCGTTTAATCATTTCTAACTCATCAGTGAGCTCAATTTAAGATGAAACAGTGATTTTAACATTGAATCGAACCCGTTACACTCGCATTCAAACTCAAATCCGTTTATGTTGAATCACAACAAATCGAAGCTATTTAACAAAGGGGAAAGGTCCTAGTCGATCTTTTTCAACTCTCTGTAACTTCAATTTCTCGAAAAACCCATGCAAACACCCTGTGAATCGCAACCTACGTCGCGACCGTATTCGACCTTGAACCAATCGAATCTACGTCGATTCTACACCAATTCGGGTAAGTTAATAGTGCTTGGTACTCATTTTTACATGGAGAACAAAGCCCCATGATTATTCTTGTTATATGGATCTGTGTGGACATTACTGGTGGCCCGGGATGAAGAAGACATCACAGCCACGTAGAGATATGATATAGGAAAGTGTAGCAAAGGTAAGACAGGGCACCAACGTCCTAGTGGATTATTTGAGCAACCTGAAATCCTATGTGGAAATGGGAACACATATCCATGGATTTTATAGCCAAATTACATCGCACCTCACGCGGTCATGATAGTATATGGGTGATCGTCAACCATTTGACCAAATCAACGCATTTCATACCCATACGTGACACTTACAAAACATCAAAGTTGGCTCGTATATACATCGATGAGATTGTGAGTCGTCACGGTGTACATTTGCACATCATATCCGATCGAGATGCTCGTTTCACTTCGCACTTTTGGTTGTCAATGCAAGAACTCTTGGGTATTCAGCTGGATTTGAGCACAACTTACCTTCCCTAAACGGACAATCAAACTGAGCGAACTATTTAGACTCTTGAGGACTTGCTACGTCTTTGTGTTCTTGATTTTGGTGGTAACTGGGATACGCATCTACCATTAGCGAAATTATCTTATAATAACAGTTACCACCTAAGCATTGAAATGGCACATTTCGTAGCACTTTACGGTGGCAAATGTCGTTCCCCGATTTATTGGACAGATATAGGTGAAAATTTCATCACTGGTCCTGAACTTATACAAGACACGACCGATAAGTTTCTGCAATTCGTAAAAATCTTGAAGTAGCTAGAAATCGACAAAAGAGTTACGCGGATAAAAGACGCAAGCCGTTAGAATTCCAGGTCAGGGACATGGTTCTTCTCAAAGTCTCACCATGGAAGGGAGTTGTTCACTTTGGGAAGAAGAGTAAATTAATCCACGATTTGTAGGACCTTTCAAGGTTCTGAAAAGAGACGGGAAGGTGGCTTATAAACTGGAACTACCCTATGAACTTAGCGGGGTTCATCCCGTTTTTCATGTCTCGAATCTGAGAAAATGTTTGGCCGACGAAAGTCTGCATGTCCCTTTGGATGACATCCAAATAGACGATTCCTTACATTTTATTGAGAAGCCCGTCGGATCATGGATCACATCATGAAGAAGACCAAAACCACTACCACCCCAATCGTCAAGGTTCGTTAGGAGAATAAACGCGGACACGAGTTTACCTGGGAACATGAGGATCATATGAAGAAGAAATATCCATATTTGTTCGTTTAATCTTATCCTTAATTTCGGGACGAAATTTCTTAAAGTTGGAGAGACTGTGGCCTTTTGAATTTATGTTAACTAATTGTTACTTCTGTTATTTCTTGTAAGGGTCATTACTATCAATAACGAAACCACAAGAGTTTATTTTGCCTACCTTCATTGTTCCATGTTTACTTATTAATTTTAGTGTTTCTTATTTAAAATTTAATAACTTAATTAGTAGTCAAACAAATAATTTTTATGAATTTTAAGGTATTAATTATGAGTTTTAAATTTTGAAATTAAAGCAAATATTTAGTTAATAAAGTATTATTTATAAATCGTAAATTTTACAATTTATAAAATATTATTGCTAAAATGTGATTTTTAAATATTCAATTACATAAATAATTAAATTATGAAGTTGTATAAAACTCATAAGGTTTATGAAACAAATTGATTTGTTATTAAATTAATTTGCAATGTTTAAAGGGCTAAAAATTATTAAATGAAAACTTAATTATTAAAAGTTTAAAATTAAAATGACAACTTAGTAAAACAAAGGAGCTGGAAGCTGTAAAATGATTTTAAACCCAAACTTCCTCCCCCCTGTGATTCCGGTCATCCCCTCCGGCCACTCCGGCTGACCTCCGGCGAGTCGCAATCTACTAAAAATAAACGATTTTAAAGCTGAATAACTGTTTCCCCAAGCTTGTGTGTGGGTTTTGAACCCGTTGCACCATTAAAATCGAATTTAAATTATGAAACTCATTTATCTCGAAACCGAACACTACGAACCATCAACCCGTTTTTTCACAATTAACTAACAAATGATGCAATTAAAGACTCTAAAACGTTCGTTTAATCATTTCTAACTCATCAATGAGCTCAATTTAAGATGAAACAGTGATTTTAACATCGAATCGAACCCGTTACACTCGCATTCAAACTCGAATCTGTTTAAGTTGAATCATAACAAATCGAAGCATTTAACAAAGGGGAAAGGTCCTAGTCGATCTTTTTCAACTCTCTGTAACTTCAATTTCTCGAAAAACCCACGCAAACACCTTGTGAATCGCAACCTACGTCGCGACCGTATTCGACCCTGAACCAATCGAATCTACGTCGATTCACACCAATTCAGGTAAGTTAATAGTGCTTGGTACTCGTTTTTACATGGGGAACAAAAGCCCTATGATTATTCTTGTTAACAACATCTATGATGCCTCAATTTGGTTCAAATCATTCTAGGGTTCTTGGTCAATTTGGGGGTTCTATCACTTATGTTGTTTCAAATATTAAAATCCAACTACTGACAGGCATAGGCACCCAACCTATTGGTTAAAGCACTACCCTTGTAAACCCAAGTCATGGGGTTCGAACCCTGTGACCTGCATATTTTGTTTTGGGGGCAAAAAGGAGCTGTTTTCTTATATCGTTTTTTTTCTTTAATGTCAAAAATTTATTATAAACTGGTTTTATAAAATAATATAAATAATAAAATTATATTGGAAATGATACTAGAAACTATAGAATTTTTTAAGCAATTTAGGAAAACTTTAACAAATTATGGTGAGTTTTTGTATGTTCTTTCTTCTTAAAATTTATAAATAAAAATTAATAATATTAAATTATGGTAAACCCTCAATCCTTGTAACTAACCCCAGATCTCCTCAAACAGTCTCTTGAACTTATGTGGTTATAATCTAATTTTGGAACGCCCACATTTAGGTGATTTGTGAAGGAATCGTTGGAGAAATTTTCAGTTTCTTATTATTACCTAAAGTTCATCTTATATCATGTGAGTTTTCCATACCCCGTTTTCATTTTCATTTCACATCTTTTGGGGTGAAACATGTTAACCGTATGAATGTACACTTGTAAAACATCTTGATACTTGTAATGCACGTGCAATTTATTTATAAATTTTGTCATGGTTATTTGAGATAATTGTGAGCCTTATATGATAATCATCTTGTAAAAGCAATCATTAACTATTACTATCATAGCGACGTCATAGATCTATGGGCTTGACAAGCCTATTTGGTGCTAAAGTCGAGGTTATTGTCGGCTTCTAATGACGTATTCTTATTCATCATGAGAACCAAGTACACTTAGCTAATCATATATCTTATTGTGGTCAATCTTTTATCAAGGTTTGATTGTATCATTATGCTATCTATATTCTTGTATTATTTCTTAACATATGACTTGAATTGCCTCTTAAAAGTTGTTTATTTATATGTATGTACAAAATCATGGAAACTCACCAACATCATACGTTGACCGTATTTTTAACATGTTTCAGGGAATGCTCATACTTAATTGATGATCTTGAAGATTTAAACACATCTAGGATTTGACCTAGAAATAATAAAGACTTTACTTTAAATTGGGATGTTTAAACTTGATTTATGTGTTGGATGTTTGTTTGAGACTTTTTATGGATGTAATGTTACAATAATAACTTATGTTTAATTATACTTACACCTGGAGGTAGCGTTGTGTGGCTTTGAACAATCTTAACCCTCACATCTCAACGTTTCTGCCGTTAAGGTTGGGGTGTGACACCCCCTCTCTCTCAATCTCTTTCACATCAAAGCACCATCATCTTCGTTGTTACCTACCCACCACAATCGAACCTACATCTACCGCCGATTAGCATCACCCAATTGAGATCACATATTTGAACTCCCTTGAGATTTAGAGCTGACGCTGCGAGATTAGCATCACCACCGCCTTCATGATCTTGAGACCCTTGGCAGCTCTACGAGGCCAAAATGTGCGAGTAAGACATAGACGTCTTGGAGATTATGTTGAACTCCCTTCACCAATGTACGATCGGAAGTCACAGTCTTAATGTTCCTTTATCGATAGTTGTAATCCAAGGCGGAGTGTGACGGTGGTAGGGGATGCCGATGTTGGTCGTGGAGTGGTGACGGTGGTGGTTTCTGATTAGATCTAGAAGAAGAGTGGATGGGGCGAATTCCTTACCGGCAGTGGTGGCGGACTCATAGTTTCCTTACCATAGATCTAGATAGTGGTTAACGGTGGTGGAACAGGCGGTGGTGGTGAACTTGTGGGTAGATACGCAGATGAGATTTAATTTTTATTTATTTTCTTTTATCAAGAACAATTTGGTCAACTTACATCAACTTACGGTAAAAACTAACGTTAGTTAGAGCTAGGAATAATTTTGTTACAATTTGACGTACTTAGTAGGCTAACTTGTAATAAATGATACTTATGGACTAAACTTGAAAAACAACCTTACCAAAGAAACTATTTGTGTAATTAACTCAAATAGAAAAAGAATAGAGAGGAATATATGATTCGTTCGTATGTATTCAAGTGTACAATACATGAAGAAATGAGAGCATTCATAGTAGAGACTCCATCTCTATTGTTTAGAGATTTCTTGTATTTTACATCCCCATTAGCATCTCCATCTCCTTCTCTATCTCCAAACTTTAGAGTTTTGTGAACAGTGATTCTCTAAACATAGAAATTCATTATTCATCGGTCTTTAAATTTTTGTGAACGTATAAGAGGGATAAACAATAATAAAATAAGTGTTAGTAAGTGAGATACAGATAAAAATAGAGAATGAGATATTGAATGTTAAATAAAGTTAAGAGATAATTGTAAAAAATGTGAAAATTAGTTAAAATTATATCTGTTCAAAAGCCACTGAGAGGGTAATGGTGGCTTTACGTATGGGTGGCTTTTAATCTTCTATGCATAGAAACCTGGAGTTTTGTCATGGATAAACACAATTTCTCCCCCGTTTTTTTATAGAAATATACTACAAAAATTTAGTAGTTTATTGTTAAATGAAAATAAATTGGAGCACCAATTAATGGGTTTTCTACAGGCTTTAGCATTACCGTCTTAATATGCCAAAGGAGTAAATTAAACAGATTGTCCCTGATTTTGCTCAAATTTCGCTTTTCGTTCCTTGATTGAAAAATTACATGTTTGGTCCCAAGGTTTGAAAAAAATTAACATGTTTCATCCCTAGGTCAAACGATGGTTAATTTATTTCGTTAAGTACATATAAAATGACTATTTTATCCTTCTTTTTCCTCATTCAACCCTCAACTACCACCACCATACTACCACCACTCTGCCACCACAATATACACCGCGTCTCTACCACTACTCCACCACACCACCATACGACACACCCCATATCTACCACTTCTCCACCACACCACCACCACCCCATCTCCTACGGAGGTATCTCCAGCGGTCGTGTTGTAGTGAAGAAAACTATATCGATAAGAGTTGTTATGCGAATTGGATCTGAGATTTTGAATTTAGTGGTGGTGGTCGCACGGTGGAGATAGGGTAGTAGTGGTGTGGTGGAGATAAGGTGTGTCGTGTCATGGTGGAGATGGGTGGTGTGTGGTGGAGCATTGGTAGAGATGGGGTGTGTCGTGTGGTGGTGGAGATGGGTGGTGTGCGGTGGAGCATTGGTAGAGATGAGTGGTGTGTGGTGGTGCATTGGTAGAGATGAGGTGTGTTGTGTGGTGGTGAAGATGTTGGTGTGTGGTGGTGGAGTGCTCGTGGTGGTTGAGATGGGTTGAATGAGGAAGAAGAAGGGCAAAATGGTTATTTTACAGGTACTTAACGGAATAAATTAATGGACGTTTGACCCAGGGACGAAACGTGTTATGTTTTCTCAGACCTAGGACTAAACTTGTAATTTTTCAATCCCAAGTACGAAATATGAAATTTAATCAAATCCCAGGGACGATCCGTGTAATTTACTCTATACCACAGTGAATAAATGAAAGTAAAATCAAATGAAAACAACCATCATGTCATTTATGTTGGGTTAATGGAGTGTGCTTAGGGGTCGAGTTTCGGGTCAATAGAGCTTTGTTTTTAATGAATGAGTGAATAATTAGTTTATTAAATTTTCATAGGTTTATTTCATGTTTTAATATTTCAATTAGTCGGTTAGATCATTGCATTGAGTCTACTAGTCTTTTAGTTTTAATTTACAGCCATGTTTAGGTGTAGATTTTAAGGTTTAAAATTGATACATGTAGAATTGTATGGGTGTATGGTTTTGCAGTTTGAGGGTTGTTTCTGTCAATTGTAATGACTGTGTCTGGGTCGTAATAATAAGTTGGTAGTCAGTTATGATCGTTATGCAATAAAACGATAGTTCCTTTCCTCTCTCTTTCTAGAACTCTCTCTTCTCCTTCGTTTGTATTGCATAAAAAATATTCGTCGTTATCTGTTTTTAGAGGAGTTTGCAATTTCTTGATTTGGACGTTTGGTTCTAGAAATTTGTTTGAATTGGAATTGGAACTGCAAGGAATTGTATTTGGAATTCAATAGTTTTAAAGGATTTGAAATGTAATGGAATTGGAATCTATAAAGTGAATTTTAAATTCCAAATACATTTTTAGTGACAAAAAACTTATAAATAAATTAGAATTTATCACCATTGCAAACCATCAGCAACTCCATGACCTTGATCACCGCCGCTACATAGCACTGACCGCCGCCGTTGTCACCGTTACATACCACCGACCAATTGCGCCCAACGACCGTGACTGTTGCCGAAAACCGATTGTACCCCACCGCCGCCACCAACCGAATACGTCCGTCAACGAGAATCGGCAGTCTTCATCGAGAGCGTCTAAACCAACGCAGTTCCAGCGGCAGTCGGCGACAGTTGACGGTCAGGGGGTGGTGGCGTTTGGCGGTCGGGGTAGCGGTGGTTAGGGGTCATAGCAACTTGATGTTAAACCAATGTATCCATTTCTTGTAGATGGAATTTCTAACACAAATGCAAAGTATGGCACAAACATATGTGTTTTCATGTAATAAATCCAAGGAATCAAACATTGTATATATTATTACTTTAGTATGTCGGTGTGAACATAGGGTCTAAGAAGTTTTAGACTTTGACAACCAAATTTCTTTAAATTTCAATCTTGCCCCTCACACCATGTTCTTTACTTTTTAGTTTTTACCATCGCTGATCGTTATAACTTCCATCCTTCAAACAAAATGTAGTTGCACCAATGATTTTGGTTCTCAAATATGAAATGACCTTAGCTTCAAAACGATCTGAGACAAAACGAAATGTAGTTGCACCAGGATCGCTTCTGTTTGTTGGGGAGAAGGGAGGCTATCGTGACGGGTAGCGGGAGAAGAAAGGTTATCGCCGGGTGAGAGGATATCCGTCATGATCAGGGTGGTTAGCGGTGGCAAAAGATGGGGATGTAGGTCGCCGATGATGATGTTATGTGTTTGACAGCAGTGGCATACGGTGGTGCTTGGTGTTTTGGTGAAGAAGAAGATGAATTCGGGTTATGGGTATAGGGAAGAGTGAGATACATAAAATGAAGAAGCATATGATTATTAAAAAAGAAAATTAATAGTTGGAAGCTTGAAATATCTATCAATACTAATAAAATAAGGTTTTTGTGTGCCACTTGTCACAATTCTAGAGCTATTAAGTTTTATTTTCCCGCTTCTCGCCCTAATAAATATTACATTAACTACAAATGATATTATTTAATTTTTTTCCTATTACAAACATAATTTTTTAAAAGAGATCTTTTTACAAATGCAATTCGTAAAAAAATATTTTTTCTTATAAAATAAGAATTTTTTTTAAAGAATATCAAACTTTTAAACAACACAATATATTTTAAAACTCGTGGCTTTTTAAAAATATAAATCTTATGAAACAAAAGTAATTAAATTTCAAAGTTATAATAAATTAATTATTAAAAATGACACTTTTTTAAAATGGTTTGTTTTGAAACAATTTGTTTAAAAACCAACTTTTTCTGAAAAAACAAAAAAAAATTAAAAAAAGTTAAAAAAATAATATCGTTATTTTATCACTCGTACGTAATGTCAATCATATCTTATATTAAAAGATCGTTTTATAATTCATTTATATTTATTAATAACTTTTTAATATTTTATTTATTCAACCCGTGTAATACAAGGAGTATAACCTAGTGTAAATATATTTGTAGATGATGAAAGTACAGATATTCACATATAATTATATTTATCGTAATAATTATTAAGTATTTACTTAAGAAAACATTTTTCAATAATCTTTTGTGATTAATTTGAAAGTTGAACATATTATTTACTTTATAAAAGTTTGGTACATATGCTTTTCTACAACAGTCGGTTGGTATATCTAATAGTTTATGTATATATCTAATCAAACTATTTTTTGTATAATATCAATATATGACGCCAATATATATTCATGTTTCAACACTCAAAACATGTTGATTTATCTTATTTTTTATGCTAATACGGTTTTCACAGCATTGCGAGAAGACCCCGCGGCAACGCGCGCGGCTCCGATCCTAGTTTAGTATCAAAGTCCAAGTATAAGTCTAAGATCTAATATGTTTTGGTGAGAGATATCACACGTCACTACAGTACGTCCTTGACTACTATCTTGTGTTCTTTTTATTATTTGCTGACAACCTGACGTAAGCTACGTCCCACATGGACGTACCTTACGTACTGCTATTTTATTTAATTTTTTCTTTCTTTTTTCTTGTCTCATGCTTCACATGTCACCCATCTTTAAATTTTCAAATCTCATCTCCTGCAATTCAGAAACATCTTAGAGTGATTGTGTTCGATAGTATAAAGTAAACTAAAAATATAAGTTTAACACCTTAAAACACCTGCAATACCCCCAACGAATCAACTACCTCCGTGAACCACCCACTACCGCCACCAACCACTAATCACCATTGCCGACACCAGACCATCGCCACTACCGCCAATATCCTTTCGTCGACACCTCCCATAACCGCCCACATCACTAACCACTACAAATATGTAATTGATTACAATTGAAGAGCACCAATAATAGATCCTTTCTACCATCATCACCGACAAACCGATCCTTTCCAACCGGCTTTTTTTTAATATAAAAAGTTACGTGTGTTATTTGAGAATAAGAGATATAGAACAGACAAGTTAAAAAACCATCGATACAAAATGGTTAAATTGAAATGAATAAATTCGTACATAAACACTGTATATTACTATATACTCATATTTTCAAGTTAATTTTAAATGGCCAGCACGAAACACAACATGACACATTTATACATGTGTTCAGGTTAGAGTGTCTTTTGACATACATATATCTTTGATATGTTGGGATTCTCCTGTTCTACTATTAGCCCAACACAATTAGCATCTCTAATTTTTCCAAGACCGAGAGATAATAGCACTAAAAACGTCAAGAAAAAGGAAAAAATATTGATCTCAAATCCAAACTTGTAATCAACAGGACCCAAACAAGTAAAAATTCTTTATCTCATATATTTTTGACATACATAAGATAAATATATAATTTGTTGATTGTTTTTCTTTTCTTTCTTGTTTTTTATGTTTCAGAGAAAGCATTAGAATAAAAATAAGTTAGGTTGAAACAAGTATGAAGATTGGTTTAGCTAACTGAAATTTTAAATATTTATATCTATTATAGAACGTCAGCAAAATATATGGGAAATGAAAATAAAATTTAGGGAAGACGTAAAAGGTGTTCACTCCGTTAGGGAGTAGGGGCGCCCACGCCGTGAGGCCATAGCATGTGTCGGCGCCCAACACTGTTGCCGCCCCCATTATGCCGGGTTTTTCCTTGTTCTTGCATGTGTGCTCGCCGTGAAGATGCATTGAAGTTTTGTGTGTGTGGTATAGTGGCGTGCTGTGGCAACACCGCCGTCACCAAAATTGAGTTTGTGGTGTAGTGTGGTATGGTGTGACGTGACACAATGTGATTGGTGGGTGCGTGATGTAATGTGGTGCGTATGGGGTAGGCACCCCTCCCACCCTTAATTAGTAAAAACGAAGATAAACTTTTTGGCATATATCAAGAAGTGGATAATGGATATAAAGAGTTTGTGAACATTTTCGCAAATGACTATAACTCATTGCATCTTGTGTGTTGATTTCTCTCACTTTAAACCTACATACACTTGAAATTTACTATCATGGTACTTTTACAAGGATGTTTTACAAACAAGCAAAGAAATTTAAACTAGTCATAAAATTCTAAATAAACTATTCACCCCATATAGGTTTCTACAAACACTAAAACCTAAGTTGTGATGATCAAACTGTGGATGCATATCAATCTGATATACTTAATCACATCTAAGTTTTAGGAGTAATTGATCCTGACAATTGTTGAACCAAATCTTCAAGGCATATGGAGAGTCTTGTAGAATATCGATGTTAGGCGTATAAGAAGAATAAAAACATTCAACTGATTCAGATACCGGTAGACCACTTCCATGTTTCCTAGGAACGAGTGTGACTCTTAACCCACTACACGGTGAGTGAGTTCCAGCTTCCCAGGGTAGGTTGTCAATGGAAAATAATATCTCTTTGTATGTAACACTCCACCATGCAGTGCGTCTCAATGAAGCAAATGATACATACGTAATCAGTGTAATTTTATCATCATCGCACTCTTCCCAAACCACCTCATCTTTGAAGTTTGAAACCATTGAGATCAAACATTCGCTTTTCCTCAACTCAAAGTCATAAGTCACGACAGCGCACATTAAGAATCCACAAAAGACATTCCACCAATTCTCCGGAAGTTTCAATCTACATCTATTGCCTCTGAGAAGAGGAGGTGTAAACCCCTTTGCGATCTTAAGTCCTTCAAGTTGGAGAAGCATAGAGTGATTTTCAATAGCATCTCCCTATACAATAAACACAAATTCATTAGACCCTCATTATTATTAATATATATTATATGTTTATACTTGGAGCTTCATTAATTGATATTGAAATAAATAACAGAAAGAACCATACATACCTGAAGCATGGATTCTAGTAATCTAATGCCGTCAGTTACAACACCCCCTTTCATAAAGGAGACTTGGCATAACCATTTAGGATTTGTGTAAAAATCTCCAAGGGTTGTAAGTGATTTGCAAAAGTCTGCTTTAAGAATTGCTACACTGAATGGGAGCTTAGGCAATTCAACAAGTTGTTTGCACCCATTCAAGTTAAGGAGTATGAGTTCAGTAAGTCCTAAGAGGCTGAAATCTAGTCGTTTAAAATCATTTCTACCTAGATGTAACTCTTGTAAGTTGGATAACTCACCAATCTGAGACGGGATTTCTCCATCTTTCAAACAACATCCACTTAGATCTAACTTATGTATGTTATGTGTCAACTGTGGGAACACCAACCACAACCATACAGAAAGTGGGCTTTTATACATATATATTCCACTAGCTAGTTTACCAATCAACCAAGAAATCCAATGGTGGTATCGGTCTGGCATCTTCAAATCACATAATATGAACCTTTTCATACATCTTAGTTTATTTAGTGTGAACTCATCTGAGTATTTTAATGCATCATAGTTGACTTTGTTCCTTAGATAACAAGAAACCAACTCTAATGAAAGAAGATTGGCGCATCGTTCTCCAATTGATGATAGCAGATTATCTATCCCCATGGAATTCAAAGACAACTTTAGCAAGCATTTCAGGTTTGATTTGATCTCTGGGAACTCCAAACTTTTGTGGCATAACTTGATTTCAAGAGTCTCTAGTTTTCCCATCTCAGAAAGCGTTGGAAGCGTTCTTAACATGGGACATTTTAGTACACTTACGTGTTCCAGACTTTTATGATTACCAAGTGAAGAGTGAATTTCTTTTAACTCTAAACAACTCTCGAGGGTCAAAGTTTGGAGACATGAGAGTCCATCAAAATCTGGGGTGCTGATTAGGTTCTTCATTTCTTTGAGTTCAAGCACTTTTAAACGTGGCAGATGCTAATCATTTTATACAAAGCATAAGTAAGTTAATATTCAATTATTAGAACTTGTATGATAAAAGATAAATCACATAATAAAGAGGTCAAGATAGAATAAAGAACAGTGTTATATCTAATCAACAACTGAATTACCTTGTAACCTGTCCAAAGTTCTTCTTGCAAGCTACCACTCAGTTGCAGAATAACAAGACTCATTGGTTGGAAACTGTCTGGGAAAGGATTTTTAGGATAACTTTCCCATTTAATATACCGTAATTCATCCGAAAGAAAAGTAGGCCCTTTGGTGTTCTCGTTAACATCATCCTCTCGTAAAATCACACTAAGCCACCTTAGTTTTGTCATGTTTGATATGACGTTACAAAAGAGTGATGAATGCCCTATGGGAGGAAAAGAATATTGTATCGCTTCAATCTTGTCATTTTTCTGCAATAAAAGAGAAAATGATGTACAACTCATTTAGACTTAACATTTTGTTATACTAGTATGCATGTGTGCAACCTTTAGCTCACCTTAATGTACATGCTTAAAAGTTAGCACATTAATATGTACCTTTGTTGCACCTCCAAAACACATGTTATTGATTTCTTCACGCTTCCAAACTCTGTTATGTTTATCAGGATTGTTAGGATGTTCCCCCCTAACAATGTAATGCCCCATTTCTTGAACAAGATCATGCATATCAAACAATCCATCCGCAATAGTTATGAGAGCTTTTTCTCTCAAAACCTTTATTCCTATAGAAGGGTGATAACCACAAGCTTCAAGTATATTCATCACATTATTTGGGCTTTCCCTCCTGAAGAAACATGCAATGTCCAAGAATAACTCTTTATCTATAGTCTCAAGTCCATCATAACTAATTTTAAGTTTATCCAAAATTTCAGTGTCTGGAGTATCTTTTAGTCTAGCCAAGGTACCCCTCCACTCATCCTCGTTTTTTCCACATAGAAAAGAACCTAAAACTTTGAGTGCTAATGGCAACCCGGCAGCATAAGAAACCACACTTGATGAAAGTTTCTCATAATCTTTCACCGGATATCTTTGATTATATGCGATTTTATTAAAAAGTTGCATAGCCTCTTCATCTGATAATAATCTGACCGGATAGACTCGGTCTACCCTGTGGGTTATTAGCAAATTTTCATTTCTCGTTGTGATTATTATCCTACTTTTACTACCAAACCAAGTATGCGATCCAGCTAAAGCATCTAGTTGCATACAATCATCAACATCATCGATAAGAATTAAGACATTGGAACGGCTTAATGTACTTTTTATCATGTATCTTCCTTCTTCAACACTATGCACTTTCATCTCTTTGTTCAAAAATGTTGATAGAATTTTTTCTTGGAGAGTTTCTAAACCATGTTTGCTTGATTTCTCACGAACATTCTCAATAATGCAATGACCTCGAAAATATCGAGAGAATTTCATACATAGGGTAGATGCAAGAGTAGTCTTACCACTACCCCCACCTCCCCATATCCCAATCATGCGCACACCATTTGACCCAATTTTTAATAGCGCTTCTAGTTCATACAAGCGAGGCCTCATTCCGACAAGATTTTTATCAACATTTGTAATAAAGGAAAATAACTGACGTGAAATAGTATGAACAATTTGTTCGATGCCTTTCGATTCATGCCTACAAATTGAATATATATAGATAATTATTGTATGTTCACATCAACTCACAAAGTAGAAACTTAGCAAATAAATAAATAAGGAAAGGTGACGAATTACATCATATCTAAGATCGGTAAATGACATAGAATAGCTACACCAACATCACAAATACATGTTATGACCACCGTAGCCTTAGTTTCTTCCATAAATAACGAATTGTATATGCATACAAATAGTAATAAAATACTTTTTGAAAAAGAAATATTGTTTTACGTAACAAATGTAAACGAAGATTGAACTATCACATGACTACAAGCAGTGGAGCATATGTAGCACCTAGGGCTACAAATAAACCAAACATTTAGCGAAATATTTTTTTTTTGGTTTTGATTATTTAGTGATTACCTTTATTTATGTTAAGATATCATAATTTATTTAATTTGATTGTTTCCTAGTACGTAGAAATTTTGAATTTTGAGTCAATTAAGGTTAGGGGTCTAAGTTTAGATTAGTATAAATAGGATATCAATGTAATTGCTTTTAGTGTGGGTTTTTTTTTAATAATCAATCAAAGTCTACAGCAGGGCTGCTTTAAAAAAAAACCCTTCACTGTTGTTATTTCTACTGCTAGATACCTTTCAATTGGTATCAGAGCTTGGTTTCAAGGGAAATCAAACTCATCATCTTGACCCGAAGGACTGAATCAAGAGCGAAGGACCGCAATCAACGGCAGAGAAACAGATTGTACCTGTGAAGGAAGGAGGTACGATGACCTTTCAATGTCCCATATTGAACTCCACAAATTATACAATATGGGCAGTGAAGATCAAGGCGATTTTCAATGTTCAAGGAGTCTGGGAGGCGATCAAACCAGGTGTGGATGTTGATCCAAAGAAGGATAATATGGCGATAGCTTTTTACTTGTATCAAGCAATGCCGGAAGAACTCGTCTTGCAGGTTGCTCAATACACCGATGCAAAGCAGATTTGGGATGCACTAAAGGTACGTTTTATTGGCGCAGATAGGGTCAAAAAGGCTAGGCTACAAACTCTAAGGAACGAGTTCTAAGCCCTGAAGATGAAGGATGGGGAATCTATTGATGATTTTGCAGGAAGAATGAGTGGATTGGTTTCCAAAGCTAACAGCCTTGGAAAGACATATGATGATGCAACACTTGTCAGGAAACTTCTTGACTCAGTACCCGAATGGTTCATAGCCATTGTCACATCAAGCGAACAGTTCGCAGATCTAGATACCATGCTATTTTTGGAAGCAATCGGTAGACTAAAAGCATTCGAAGAAAGGCTTCATGCAAAAGAGCCGGTGACCAACACAAGGAACAACCAGTTGCTATTGACTCATGATGAGAGGGAGGCTCGCAACAAAGGTGGAAATAAGGACCACAACAAAAGTTGTGGTCGTGGTACGACTAATCATAGTCGTGGCAGATGTCAATGCTGTGATAGAGACAAGGAAAGTCGGGGTAATTTGCCTATAAATCGTAAACAAGCCGTTTCAATGTGTTTTAAATGTGAAGAATACGGACACTATGCAAGCGAGTGTCCAAATCAAAACTGGAAAGGTGCAAGGCTGAAAAATGAAGTACACATGACTCAAGAAGAAGAAGATGAACCAGCCTTGTTATTAACCATGTTCAAGCAACAAGAAGATCCGGATATGAAAGATATTCAGTGTGGAATTTTTCTGATGAAATCGATGAGAACATAGATGAGCATGAACAGAATTAGAAAAAATGAGCATGCAATTACGGGATCTACTAGGAAACAATAACCCTGGTCAAAGAGATCCGAATCCAAATTAGGGGTGATTGTTAGCCTAATTTGGATTGGGATGAAGATAAAAAGGAAGATGCTGATTTTTTGGAGTCTTGAGTTATCTTTTTTTTTTTGTTTGGTTTTGATTATTTAGTGATTACCTTTATTTATGTTAAGATATCATAATTTATTTAATTTGATTGTTTCCTAGTATGTAGAAATTTTGAATTTTGAGTCAATTAAGGTTAGGGGTCTAAGTTTAGATTAGTATAAATAGGATATCAATGTAATTGATTTTAGTGTGAGTTCTTTTTAATAATCAATCAAAGTCTACAGCAGGGCTGCTTTCAAAAAAAATAACCTCCACTGTTTTTTCTCTACTGATAGATACCTTTCAAACAGGTCATGAACCATTTGACAGAAAGTTCTTTTATGTATGTTTCGTTAATAAACAAACCGACACGAACAAGAAAATTTCGTTTGTTTCATTCGTTTAGTTAAATGAAAATATATGAATAGAGGACATGTTCGTTCATTTATATTCGTGAACGTTTAGTATTGTGTTTATTTGTGTTTGTTCATTTAAATATTTTAATATATTATATTTTTATATTATTAGTTTTAATTTACAAAAATACGAAACTCTAGTTATACTATATGCCTCCACCAACATCCTCATTTTATACTTTCAATTTAAGTTTGTGTACATCAAAGCTTAACAAAATTTATAACTTTTAAGTTAATTATGTTTATGATAACTATGGAAAGTATATAACTATGCCAACTATGTTTAAATAATTATGTTAACTACAATTTATTTTTTTATGAATTTTGCATAATGTTGGTGATGAAAAATACAATTTTTTTCTAAAATGAATGTCTGATTGTTTATATTCGTTTTGTGTTCGTAAATATTTGTTTGTGTTCATTTGACTTTGTTTGTGTTCATTTTGTTTACATTCGATAAATGTTCATAAACAGTTTATGAACAAGTTTATTTCCTTAATGCAAGAACATGAACACAAACTCGTACATGAACAATTAATCTCGTTCGGTAAGTTTTCATTTACAAGTTCATTTTCTCAATGAAGGAATATGAACAAGACCTTGTCTGTGTTTATTCAGTTTGTTTGCAGCCCTATTACATTTCAAAGCCCAAAGTAATAGACTAATCCAACAACATCATATTTTAACTTAAAATCATGGTAGAAGATACCGGTGCCGTAAGAATTCAAATAAATTAAAAACTATACCAGATAATAATATTTTCTTCATGTATGACTAAAAACTCTCTCTCTCTTTATACAGAGAGATTACAATAAGAAGATTTATTATAAAGTTAACCAACTAAAAATATATATAACCAACTAATGATTAGGCTTAACATATAGCCTAATATTCAGACTGTTGGGTGGTTGACCATTTAGGATTGTTTTCGATCAACTGTTCCGAATGAACAGTTTAAAACATAAAATCAACAAAACTGGCAGCAACAATGAACCGCCAAAGGCAACAACAACAAACACTAACGACCTTTGGTTTAGGGTTGATCTAAACCACACCTCCTGACCGCCTAGAGATGATTGGCGCAAACTAGGCGCAAACACACAAACATATTGCAATAATAAAGTAGAAACAAAAGAAAGATGACAGGATTTAACTTGGTTCAGTACAAATTGACCTACGTCAGCAGCTGCAACTAGCAAGTCATTTTATTAACTTGGAGGTAATGAAGAATTTCAATTACCCTAGGTATGTATTTATAGGCTAAACATAAAATTAGCAACGCCCTAAAATCCTATTGACCAACTCACACAAGTGACGACTAAATGCTTGGGGACAATGAAATTGGTTGTCGACTTATCATCCAAGAACTTAATTTAGGTAGCAACAAAGAGAAAAGTCAAAAGGTTGGCTGCCTAATAATCTCCTTATTTGAGGCTTGATCACTTCAACTGCAATCCACGTAATTTTATAATCTTCCTCTCGAACTTGTTACAGTACCTTCATGTTAATTTTCTTGAAAGCGTGTTGAAGTTACACCAAGCTTCAACTCATCATGTGTCACATACTTTTGTCATCATATCCACCGGTGACTCGGGTTCAACCCAAATCATGTTCTTTAACCATTACCACACCTTCTTTTCATAGGCTGCTCCCACTGTCACAAATCTCTTACTATGTTGGTCGGAAAAAAAGGGTCCGTCACTCTCCATCAAGTGCAAGTAATTAATTAACAGAGAATTTGTTTGAAGGTTTGTGGCTAATGGCTCTTCTACCCCATTGTGAGAAGGAGGTGGATCATCCAACTTTTACATCTCATTGTTACAAGTCTCTTCTGTAGTTTTCATTAATCTATCAGAACCTTTCTTGATTGTTCGTAGGAGACCTTTCTTGATTTTTATTTATGAACCTTTCTTTACTGTTTTTTTGTACCTTTAAACCTACTTTAGGTATTCCTTTTGAATCTGCAAAGGTAACCTTTTTTTTGTACATGAGGCTCATAGAACCTAACTTTCACTTTCTTTGTATTTGGAGTTTTAGCTTTTGTAGTTGGCGTCTTACATTTGCACCATCTATTTGTACCTTGAACATGTATAGAGTTCATATCTTCTTACCTCAAGCAATAAAAAAATCTTCTTTGACAAGCTTCCACTGACCACCACCAAACATAACATCATAAACCCGATCAATTAGTTGCTCTACTAAAATAGGCATCCTTATTAGGCTTGTAATGAGACTAATAAGTTACTCTACTAAAATAGGCATCCTCTTCAGGCTAGGAATAACTTTGATATCCTTCAAACTCCATGTGGTTCTCAAGGAAGTTTTCAAAAAAAGAAAAAACAAAAAAAGACAAAAAAAACAAAAAAAAATCACCCATGCCTATAACATCTAAGATCTCATCATTGTTAGCCCAATTAAATGTAGATCTAGTGATCCATGAATAATGCAATCAAATCATAAGCCAACTGTCATCACCAAATCACCGCCAAATGTCTTCAACAAACCACCGAATTATATGTCCTCTAATTGTGATTTGACTGAGTCTAGTATTGATATTTTCCTTTTATTTTTCCTTTTCTGCATTAGTTTTAATAGCAGCCCAGTGTGGTGCTTTATTGTATCCTCTTTTAAAGTTTTATGCACTCCAATAATATAGAAAAGATTGTGCCGACTTCACAACTTCTTTTACCATAATGTTCTTGTCTTATTTGTTCTATACCAATTGAAATCTTTCAGTTGGTATTAGAGCTTGGGAGATTTCAACTAGGAAATTCTCATGTGATCTGTTAACACCTGCTCGCACAAAGGAAGGGACCAAAGAGGATCTAGAAAGGTTTAGAGGTTCTTGGAAGGCATGGCGAAACAGCCTCGAGTAAGAGGTCGGGTGGTAGTCGCAAAGGAGCAAAGCAATCCACGGTTGCAGTGTTCGAAACTTGCATCAAAAAATTATATGGTTTGGTCGATAGTAATGGAACCATTCTTGCTGCCCATGGCCTTAAAGAAGTGATAAACCTAGACACAGGAGACGCGATGGAAGACAAGAAGTACAACACCTTGGCGTTAATTTTTCAATCGATCTCTGAAGATGTCATTCTCCAAGTCGCTAAACACATAACCAAAAGATGTATGGGAAGCACTCCGGGTTCGGTACATAGGTGTGGATCGAGTGCAGATCGGGTTCGGGAGTTGCAAACCTTGAGACGTGAACTTGATGGTCTTCAAATGAGACCAAAAGCCTTGGATCTTCTCTTGATGATGAAGTTTTGGTAAGAAAATTCTTGAACTCTATGCCCGATAAGTACCTTCCGATTGAAGCTCTTATGGAGCAATTTGTAGACCTCGAAAAAATTTCGTTTGAAGAAGTTGAAGGACGATTGAAAGCTTTCAAAGAAAGAGCAAAGGCTCGAAATGGGAATGAAGATACTCGTGGTAAACTGGTTTACTCAAATAGACAACCAGAACAAGCCAAGGAACCACGACATGGGCCGAGGTTCATTTAACCACGGTGGGAGAGGTCGTGGAAGAGGGGGAAGCCGAGGTTTTGGTTGTGGTCATGGAGCTTCGAACAATCGACAAAAGGGAGTAACAATCAAGATAAGTCAAGGTAAAATGTTATCGTTGTGATAAAATGGGGCATTATGCTCGTGACTGTGGAGGTGCCTAAAACAAGGATGATGAAACACATCTAACCAACCATAAGGTCGAAGAGCCTAAACAACTAAAAACCATAGAGCAAAATGCTTTTGCACAAGACGACAACAGCCCGGTTTTTAGTCTAAGTCCAACAGACAAAAGTCCTAACCTTGAAAGCCCAACAAAGTTTGATCACACTCTGGTTCAAGGCTAGAAGATGTGTATAACCAGACCTTACCCATTGATCTACCAAATTACGAGTTGCTGTTGGTAGATGATAAGCCAACCACATACCAAATGTAGCAGGCAATGCTCAATGGCAGGAGGCAATGAGAGAAAAGATAAGAGTCTATCGAAAGAAACAAAACTTGGTACCTAACCAAGTTACCAATGGGTCACAACCAATTGGGTTGAAATGGGTCTTTAAGGTGAAACAAGATGCAGGAGGTAGTGACTAGACACAAGGCGAGGCTGGTGGCAAAGGGATACATACAAGTACAAATACGGAGTCGATTATGATGAGGTGTTTGCGCCCATGACACGTATTGAAACGGTTCACTCATTTTGGCTTTAGCCGTTAGAGAAGGGTGGAAAGCTAAACACTTGGATGTAAAATCCGCCTTCCTTTATGGAGTTTTAAATAAGGAAGTGTACGTAGTTCAACCAGATGGGTTCGTGAGAAAAGGCAAAGAAAGTATGGTGTATCATTTAAACAAGGCTCTTTACGGACTCAAACAAGCCCCGCAGACTAAAAAATATGGTGTATCGTGAGAAAAGGCAAAGAAAGTATGGTGTATCATAAGTTGGATCAAACACTAAAAAATCTTAGTTTTGCCAAATTTCAATAGTAGCATGCAATGTATAAACGAAGGAGTAAAGAAGATGTGATCATAGTTGGTGTCTACATTGATGATCTTGTCATGACTGGGTGAGGTCATACCAAAATTGAAGACTTATCAAGCATATGGAAGCAAACTTCGAAACGAGCAGTCTTGGTTTGTTATTTTGTTATTTAGGAATTGAAGTCACCCATGGATCCATCAAATCATGCTAAAACAAAGCACCTGCGCAAAAAAGGTGCTAAAGATAACTGGTATGCAAGATTTTAATGCAAGCCATTTTTCCATGGAGCCAAAGTTACGTCTATCAAAGGAAGGAGAAGACCAGGTTATGAACGAGACTGAGTACAGGAAGATTATCGGTTGTTTAAGGTACCTTACACACACCAGACCTAACCTTAAATTATTATGTTGGGTATGTTAGTAGGTTCATGGCTGCACCAAAAGAAGAACACCGGAAGGCAGTAAATCATATTCTTAGATATGTAAAAGGAACCATAAACTTTGGCATACAATACTACTAAGGTGGTGACAACATTCTAGTGGGATTTAGTGATAGTAGTTATGTCATTAATAGAAGAGATGGGAAGGGAACAACATGCATGGTTTTCTTCTTTGGAGGTGGCCCAATCACATGGATAAGTCAAAACAACAAACTTTTGCTTTGTCTTCATGTGAGTTGGAATTTATGGCCTCAACGGCCACTGCGTGTCAAGCAATTTGGTTGCAATGGGTACTGAGAGAACTCACGGATTGGGATGTTCGAAAGGTAAAGTTGCTAGTTGATAATAAGTCGGCTATTGAGTTCATGAAAAATCCTGTGTTTCATGGGCAGAGTAAACATATCAACACTCGATATCATTTCACTAGAAAATGTGTGGAGAGTGGAAAAAGTGTGGTCGAGCATGTGAGTGGGGAAAAATGAAAAGCCTACATACTTACCAAAGCATTCCTAAGGTTAAAATTCATGGAAATAAGAGATCTTTTTGTTGGTTTTAATTAAAGCTTTATGATACAAATGCTATTATAAAAGAAGGGCCAAAGGAGTTGTTGGTGTATTCCAGAAGGACCAAGAGTGACAAGAAACATTGTAGTTGAGAGTTTGTGATAAAATAGAGTATTATATATTTGTAAATAAAGTTAGAGAGAGGGTATGAGAGAAATCACTTAGAAGAGAGAGAGAAGCTCATGCAATTTGCATTTAGAGAGAGCGGTGCTCTGGTTATCATTTTGTGATTTCTTGCTCTACAATTTAGTAATATTACATTCAACCTACATTTCTTCACTATTTACATCACCAATTTCATTCTCCTCTGTTCCCTAGATTTCCTAACCCATCATTGGTCCGACCTGCCGCTAACCTGTTGTGATCATGGTGAATCAATATTCGCGACTGGATATTCATGAGAAGCATATCCAACAACTTCAATCGGATATTGCTGAAATTAAGGTTTCCTTATCGGCATTCGACAACGATCGCGCAGAATCAGCCGAATTTCGGAAGGTCACGCTCGATTAGATGAAATTGCAAGGTAAGCGTTCTGTTGACCCTCCTTCTGCTTCCGGCGTTTCATGGGAGTTTTCTTCCGATCGCAAATCAGGATCAGCTTCCACCGATCTTCCATGGGCGGTTAAAAAGGTGAAGCTCCCAAAATTCTCGGGTTTTGATCCTCAAGGATGGATTCGCAAGGCTACACTCTTTTTCGACATCAATACCTCGGATGCTGTTCATTTACACTTAGCTCAATTGAGTATGGTTGGTGTTGCTCAACACTGGTTTACGATCATCACTCAGGTTCACCCTTCTCTAACTTGGGTCGATTTTCAATGTGAATTGTTACAACGTTTTAGCGGCCTTGAGATTCAAAACCCGTACGAGCAATTGGCTACGATCCAACAAGGGGATTCCATTTATGATTACATTGATGATTTCGAATACCTTCTCTCGTTGGTTCCCTAGTTACCGGAATCGCAAGCTTTGGGATATTTTGTTGTTGGCTTGAAGGTCGATGTCAAGCAATGGGTACGCCTTCATCGCCCTCAATCTCGCCTGGACGCCATGTATTTGGCTAAGGATGTTGATTCGATGTTACGCCCTAGTTCTGGCGGTGTGTATCGACGTCTCGCTTCCGATACCTTAATCCTTATGGGTCTCATTCTTTTGGGCTGACGGATGGTCTATCGCCATTAGGCTGTTCCGAGCCCAAACCCTTCTATGAGCCCACCATCTACCATCACCACTACCGTCCAGCACCACCGTATACCACCACCAGTTAATTTTAGCAGTTTGCATACATTAAAAAAACAAAAACTCTTTTTGTTACAGAGTGTAAAGGTTTGGTCCACCTCTTCTCCTGCAGATGTGATTCGCAGACTGTAGACATTTTGTTACAGCAAAAACAAACAACACCTTAGTCTGCATTTCTTTCCTAGAGTCAACCCATATATTAGTTCTAGGCTAAGCCACATCTCTTTTCCAAGATCAACATGTATCATGATTACAACTATGACATCCGTCAGTTAATCAGGTCCGTTGACCGTTAATAATTTGAATTATTTGTTGACTTTAATATCATAATTGTTCGTATGCCCTGCAATTATTATATTTCTTTTTATTTGATTTAATAAGTTACATTGAACCCTAAACTTATATAATTTTAGTATAAAGAATTACTAATTCAATAAAACCATATCAATCAGTTACATGCATTTGCTCAGCCTATAAAGTCGGCTCAGCCCTAGGAGGACCAACAATGACGCCAGCTAAGCCTAATCTTCGCTCAAGGTTGCAGGCTGAATAAGCTTTGAAGCTGACATGTCTTACGGGTTGATTGACGTGTCATACAGGCTGTCTCAACCTGTAACTTTACACGTGGCTTGTTCTAGGCCAGCCACATGTAAAATTTCCTATCTTTTTGTGCTGAATGTATTGGCTAAGCCATTAGCTTGTAGGCTTGAAGAGACGGGTAAATGGATGACTGAGATTGGTTGGATCAACCATGGCTAGAGGACTAACTAAAGCGAAAATTATGATCACTTTTGTAAAAGCTTGATCAATCATGAGCATTTGGTAAAATTCCTTCTTTTATTGGTTTAAGTGTAAGAGTAAAACATGTAAATTTACACCATGCAACATATATTTTTGATGGATATCCGACCTTGGACCAAATGCGTGATGACTTTACAAACAGTAGGAACGATATTCGTAATTTATGAAACCTAAGAACAAAAGTGAAACTTACATATCATAAGGATCAGCGATCTCTGTAATTTACTCCAAATGTTAGAGTCTTGTTCGTGATAGTGAAATCATGGCAATCGACCATCAATATATTAGTTTAAGCTTTTATTGTAGGGTGTGAAGGCTTTGGCCAAACCAGGCTTGGTTAGGGCCTGTTTTGCTAGCTGAC
>JACVEC010000074.1:0-47966 GCA_025215565.1 Flaveria ramosissima | reverse complement strand
TAACTTTGCTTTTATCCAGCCCAAACTTACCACTGGTAGCATTGCTTGGAAATCTTCTTCCTATCCTCTTGTAGAACTTCTTTGGCTCTGTGAGTGAGTAGAGCCATCTGTCTGAACTATCTCCATGTATTCCAGATCACTGGATGGATCCAGTCCAGGTCTTCAAGAGTGAAAAGATAATTCCCCAGCTTTCATCATCTGCAGACACAAAGGCTTGAGAGGAACTTGTCTCTTGGAATAGGCTTCCTTGAGTAAGTTCTCCCTTGGTGTCTCCGGGAAGGTGATGAAAGGACCCTTTTGTGAGTTGTCAGGGTAGCATATGAGATGATGTTGGGTTCTATGCTGTCCCTTTCAACCACATGAAGGGCTGAACCCATTTGATTGTTGGAGTTGCCAGATGAACCTTGCATGTTCATCTCCATCTGGTATCCACTGAGAATCCCATACAACTCTGTAAGAGTAAGAGTCTTAAGGTTCTCAGTCCTCTGATCACCATACAATAGTGTGTCCATTGCCTAGGAAGTGAGGACATGAACTTCCTTACAATGTCCCTGTTCTCAAGAGGAACTCCTCCATCCACTAGGGTATCCACAATCTCAACATACCTGAAGTATTGTTGGGTCATGGTTTCACCTGCTTTGAAGGTGAAATTCTCAAACTGCTGCTTCAAAAGATCTTTCTTGTTCTCCCTGGCTTCAGAGGAGCCTTCATACATCAGCTTCAGTGCATCCCACAGCTGTTTGGCTGTTTTGCACTTCTTAAAACCTCTGTATACAGAGTTTGGGAGAGCAGTCTGAGAGCAGTCATGGCCTTCCTGTCAATCTCTACTCTTTTTCTATCTTCATCTGAGTAGTGGCCACATCTTTAGGAATCATACCAGCACCAGTAGCAGAGGGAGGTCTGGGTATGAAAGGTCCATCTCAACAGATTCCCACATTTCTTGAATCAAGAGACCTGATGAAGCCTTCCATCGTCATGCACCAGGTGTCAAAATCATCAAGAGTGATCAGTGGGGATTTGTTCATGGTTCCAGTCTCCATATCAGTCTTTGAGATGGAAGCCATTGAAGAGTTTAGCTTTTGTGTGTGTGAGAGATCTTAAGATGGTTAGATCTTATATCAAGAGCCTGGAATGCTCTGATACCAATTGCAAGACCGTTTAAGGGCTTTAACACAATTACACACAACAACACAATGAGGAGATTAACTAAACTTTAATCAAACAGTGAACTGGGAAACCAAAGGTGATACAAAGAACACAAGTAAAGCAAGAGACAGAACAAGAGAGTATGGGTTTCAAGGAGGCAGTATATTGCTTTCTCAAGTTCTTTTACAAGTGTTACAAAGCATAAAGAGATACAAGAACTTGGAATACTTACTACACCTACAACAGCCGGCTATGCTTTGAAAGCTAGCTGGATACAATTGACTAGACACTAACAAAATCAATTGTAGGATCAAAAGGCATATTGCCTTTTGACCTTGTGACTATGACATGCCATAGCTCTCATCCTTATACATTACAAAAAGGATAAAGTACATAAAGTGGAAAGTTACAGACTCAAGACCTCAATGTACAGTTATCAAAAGCAAGCCCTTTTCACCAACTCATGTAAGTTGGTGACTTTACAGAGATGCAGCGGAAAAGGTGTTTTATGGAACAGTACATCAGATAAAGATGTGTACTAAAAGTCTTCGGAAGAAATCTGTCTTCATAGGTTGAAGCTTCGGAAGACTTGTCTCTAAAGCTTCGGAAGACTTCATGTTTGGCTTCGGAAGATATTGGTCTTGGCTTCGGAAGATTTTACACTTAGAGTATTTTCTAATGCTTTGTGTAAAACTTCCGAAGCATTCTTCACTTCAGTACTTAGTGCATGTTTGTGAGACACTTAGGCTGTTTTGGGTTGCATCAGACTTCAGGAATCCTTACATTAAAGTTTGGAAAACATTAGTTTAGGGGGAGTATTGTTGGGTTCAACAAGATGAGAGACTAAAGCTTTCCAAGTCACAACCATTACTAACTGAAAATCTCATTGTACAAGTTCATATACAAATTGATCATAACAAGAAAAACAATACAAGCTAGACAAATTCAACATCAAGACAGAAAGAAAATTCAAAATTAGGTCTAGATATAACAATAGTATAAAATAGAAACCCACTAGTGAAAATAGTGGCATGTGTTTTTCATGGTATGAATCACTACCCTAGGAGAATTTCTCTTTTGGGCTGGTTTGACCTTCCATCTTTCATCCATAATTATTATTGTAATTTGTTCATCAACATCAATAAAATCATAACAGTGAACATTATCCATCTTTCGTTTTTTTATTCACACACATCCCATTTTAGTTATGAATTTCTAGGCCATGAACATAATGAATTCTAACATCTAAGCTTATTGAATCTAAAATATTGATTTAGCACTTTTAAGTTTAAATATTTGAATTTGAAGCTGTATCATTTGATTTTTAGGCATCATAAAAAATCAAATGGCTAAAAAGATAGATCAAACCACAAATGTGTTATAAGTACACCTAGGTGGATACACATACACCAATAGTACGCCTTGAAAGGGCCTGCACCGGCCATTTTCCTGGAAAATTTTTCAAACAATCCCATCAGTCATTCACACGCCATTAATGGAACGTAAGATGTAGACATGCTCCTATTTAACGGCTCGTGGAATTAATTTTATGGGTCATAAATCCTTTTACTGGCTGATGATTTTGTTTTTTTGTATATTTTTTAAGAGACGATGTAATATTTCCTTGATTAGCATGTAATTTTGTATTTTTGACATTATTTGGTACGTCATAATAGTCCTCGATATGACGTGTTTATTATACGACATGACGTAATATTCCTTACAGATATACAATATACACTGTTAATTGTTAATTCATTTTATGATAATTTTATATATTCATTTCTTTGTTTACATGATAGAATAAAACGTGGATGTTAACGATGTTGATCGGGGCTAGCAACAATTTATTAGGCGTCGAGGGTTCTAACTGTTTTGACGATGATGATTCTACCTACTATGGTGACGAGGGTTCTAACTATTACGGTTAGTACGCATCTAACTACGGTGAATGCACCAAGAATTATCGCAAGTATTACTTACACATGAAAAAAGAATATAAGTTGTATTGACTCCATACAAATATGGAAAAGAGATAAAATTTTCATCGTCATCAGTAACTACATCTAAAAAAATTAAATCAAATTATATTATATTTTAATTTACAAATAAAACACAAAAGTAACATTACCATATCAACCTCATACACAGAGTAAATAGTCCAATCTTCCTGTTGGCTTATTTGTTACCGTCAACCAATACAATGAATATTAAGTTAAACCACGCAAATGGGAGATCGTCCAATGATATTGACCCAAAACTTCTTTGTTCTACACATTTTTTTCTAATTGCAAACTCATTAGTCTAATTATCTATGCCCAAAATATGCTGCAATAAGGATACAATTATTAAAATTTTAAAAAAAATTAATCCGAGAACTATATGTTTAAAAATATGCATCTAAACATAAAGTTGTGTTTCCTTGTAGGGTACCCCAAAAATCTATGTTAAGATCGTTAACGCCCACGTAATACATTTTACATGACTGGACATCTTCGTTGTGCAAAAACTACACAACATTCAAGTCCACTTCTTGCCATTTTACCAACAATGATAATCTCTTGGTGCCGGAATTCTATATGTGTGCGTTTGAAAATGACCCATCATGACACATTCAATTACTTCCGCAAGTACGTTTATATAGTACGTTTATTTAGAATCTTATATCACGTCAAAATGATTGACACACGTTTTCTTCTAGGAATAAAAAGTTACGCCATATAATTATTAAAAAACACGAATACCAAGAAATAATATTTCACATCAACTAATTTCACACAAACAACTAATGCCCCATATAGCGTTTCACGGGCACTAGTTAAAGGACCGCTAGCTTCTTAATAGGTTGTGGGAGATAACTGAACATAATTACTTTTGCAGGTAGATACGCTCGGTATAAGCTCTTACAGGTCGTGAACAAAAGTTAATGGGTGTTCGTATAACATCAGCAGGATGTACACATAACTCATGCCTTAACAAACAATAGGTACAGGATGTATAAAGTTTACTCGTAAATATTTTATGTAAAATCTGTGACACACATGTAGAACTCTGACCTATAAGCCTCCATTATGGAGCAATGGCTGTATCAAATCTTGAAGCTACACACGTTTGTCCATTTTTCTAGTTTTTTTTTTTTTCTATGTGGTATGTGGTATTATGAACGCCTTCACACATAATAGTTCCCCTGTTAGCTGAAATATGTTAATAGACCCATTTGAGATACAAAACAACCCGACTGATAATGGAATTTTGTTTTAAATCAAAAGTATCAGGTGAGTTAAAAGGCTAATTATATAAAACATTCTATTTATATCATGCTGTTACTTGTAATTTTGAATCAACTCTTCCGTTGCATCTCACATTTTGGCATGAGTAGTCTGTGGTCCAACATATATATTATAAATACATATGGACTGGTGGTAATTCAAAGATTGTATCTGGATATGATTCTGATTTGAAAATGACTGTCGAATCTTAACAAAATGAACTAAATCTTAACAAAATGAACAACTTGAATGAAGCTGATGTATGAATGATCAAAGTCAAATTTCATGAAAAGGTATATAATGGATACAAATATCCTATTGAGGCTAAAGTTGTATTGATGATGTAAATAAAAATAAAAGTATTGTAGAATTATGTAAAATGCTACAAGTTTCATATAAAACATTACCATTTACAAACAAAAGGTATAAATATATTACAGAAAGTATTTGATTTTTTTACATTGTATAAAAAGTTTATAATATGTCATCTAAGCAAACCATGTTACATTTACAAAGACGATTTTACGAAAGTAAGTGATAAAATTTAATAGTATTTTTTCACAAAATTGTTATGTAACTAAGTTAATAAAAAAATGCTTTTTATAAAAAAATTGAGACATTTCTAAATCCTCTTTTGATCTGAGCTGGGATGTGTATGGCCACATCAAAACTATGTATTTTTGTAGACCATCCTCAAATGAAGATCGTACGTGAATAGATATAATTGAACAACAAATGAAGTATATAATCATAACCTCGTTTAGTTTGAGTATCATGAAAGTTAAAGTACGAGGATTTATAGTTTCAAAATAATAATTATATTATTAGAGAATAATGATAATTATTATTCTTAATTTAAAAAATATATAAATGGTTATTTGTTATAAACATTCATTTGTTTAATTAAAATTTTCACTAATTACATACAAATTGATATTATGTAAGTATTAGGATTTGTATTTTATAATAAACGAAAATCTATAAAATATGTTGTGTGTCTAGTCAGTAGATGATTTCACTTTCATTATCAAGATATAATCCCATTACTTATAACTTTATGATTTTGATTTGTGTTCTGTAAAAGTTCTTGGGTTGAATGTTGTTTATTATGTTATCCGTGTTTGATTTGTAAAACTTTACATGTTTGGTACGAAATATCCCAAATTATGTGGCTTATTGTTCCAAATATCTTATAAACCAACCTGATATATTAATTTGTCATTGATTTAATCATTGGTTTCCATGAATTGATTTACATCATTTTGAACCCACAAAACAAGGTCTACAATGAACCTATTGATTCAATTAGCCGGTTCAAATCCCTAACCGAAGATCCATCTTCACCAACTCGGCCCACGTTTTTATCGACTCGCTGAACTCACTTCTTCTCACATCTATAACATCTTTAACCGCCTTCGCAATTACAACCCTATCACATGTATCCTTTATGTCAATACCAATCTTCCACACCTCGCTCACGAACCGACTGTTTACTTGTTGGTCCACATTCTGTGGCCAACAAATCATCGGGACCCCTTCCATTATACTCTCAAGTGTCGAGTTCCATCCACTGTGTGTCAAAAACCCACCAATTGCTGAATGGGCAAGAACCGCCTCTTGTGGGACCCACGTGGTGATGAACCCCCGTTGTTTGGTTTCATCCACGAGACGTTTTGGAACTTGATCAACATCATACTCTCCATAATTGAACCGGGCCGTTGAGCCCACAAGAAAGGCTTTCCACTATTAACCAACCCATGCCAAAACTCAAAAAACTGGTCCACTGTCATCTTTGCCATGCTTCCAATGCTAACATAAATGACGGATCTTGTTGCTTGCGTGTCAAGCCACGAGAGACATGTTACGTCTTCCTTCCATAGACTGTTTGAAACATCATATTGAGTCGTTTGAGTTGTTGGTTTTGGTTTGGTTGTGACATGAGACTTGAACAATGTGTGTAAGGGACCTATGCAATAAATGTTTGGGCAAAGTGTTCGCATGTGAACTAATATTGATGCATCTAAAGCTTGAAATGTGTTAAGAACAACACCATGAGCGCGAGGAACATATCGCGCTTCTTTCATTACGATCTCTGTTAGGGGATTCGCTATGTCACCTAAACGACAAAAGCTTGGAAGATCTCGGCCTCGTAGAAAAGTTTCGGTACCTGGAACTCTTTTGATCATGACATCCAAGTCGCTACCTGAATCAATCAATCAATGAACATAGTGCGTACAAGTTGAATGTTTAAAAATAACAATAATAAGTTCATTTAAAAAGGTGGTGTTAATTCAATAATTCATATACTTTTACCATATTCAAATCATTAAAGTTTTGAACTTTATCGTTTTATATAAGAAGACGTACAACTTGAATAAACCAACGTAAAGGTAAAACCCATCACAGACTTTATTTTTGTAATTTTTTATATAAGATGACGACTTGAACAAACTAAAGTAAAACCCATCATAGATTATTTATTTTTGTAAAGATTATTTAATAGAAGATGACGACTTGAACAAACAAGAGTGAAACCCATCATCGAGTTTTATTTTTGTACTAAAACCCGCTTTTATTTTTTCCAATTTTTATCTTTGGAATTAATAAAATAATAAAACTATTAGCATTAGTATTAAATGTAACTATTTGGTCAATTTTTCCTACGATTTAATTATATACGCAAAAAAACATAAAATTACATCGCGACCGCGTGCGGCACCAGTGATTAGTGTATGAGGGAAAACGATGGTGAATTACTACATTTTGTGGCGGTTTAGGCCTACATTTAGCATTCTTTTAAATTACTACCTTAAAAAAGAACTGGTTTGTAAATCAGCTTCAATTTTAAAAAACCTGGTTTTCTTAAAAAAACGGTATTTGAACCGGTCCAAACCGATTTGAGCGGTTTGAGAAATATTGATGAAAACTAGTTTGAAACCAAAGCATTTGAAAAAAAAAACGATTTGTAAATATTAGAAAAAAGAACAATCTGATTTAAAAACCAAACTGGTTTGAGAAAAAAAAACTGATTTTTACACCCCTTAGAGGATTCTAAGTAGGTTGAGTGTATACCTTTTATTATTAGGGATAATTGTAAGTGATTGTGAATAAAACATAGAAAAAATTTAAAATAATTGTAACGTGATTTCTCATATTTTAAGAATCACGTTACAACCCCTATAAATTTTTATTAATTGTAAAAGTAATTGTTAACGAAGAAAAAAAAATATAATAAAAAAAGTATTATTTAATTTAGAAAAAACTAAAAGAAGTGTTTCTTACGTAAATATAGAGTTGAGGACGAAGATTCTCATTCACCTCTTGAATCAATCAGAAATGAAATATGTTTGTTTTCTTTTAACGCACACACTCTAATAATTGATTCAGCTTCTTAACAAGTATGTTTTAAAAACACGTTAAACAATTGAAAATTATTGTTTATTAACCTCTTAATAATCAATATATATTAATCCATATTAAAGTAATCATCTACAACTAAACCTTTAAACTACAGTGCAATGCCAGAAAAAGAAAACACACTACCGTTAATCGGAACTTCACCGGCTCCGACGAGGTTAGGGAGGCACAAATAGGTCCAAAGCGCACAGGGGCTCACAGTCTCAAAGTAAATCACCGGAACCCCAGCCTCCTCCGCCACATCAAGCGCAAAAGCAAACGACCCATCGGGTATCACCACCGTCACCGGCGACTCAGATCTCCGGCTAAAGCGCCCCGACACCATCATCTCCCTGAAGAGGGGCTCCGTCACGGCCCTCATCCCCTCAAACAGCTCCACAATCCTCTCGCCGGAGCGGGGGTGATCCTCCGGCAGCCCGTCGGAGATGGTCTCGAAGCGGATGTTGGTGTAGCGGCTGAAGCGGGCGGCGACGGAGCTGTGGCGGAGGAGGCTGCGGTGGATGTGGTGGGTGTTGAGGACGGTGACGGAGACGCCGGAGATGCAGAGGAGTTCGGCGAGTTTGAGCATGCAGTTGACGGGGCCTTGCATCGGCAGAGGGAAGATGAGCACGTGAGGGGGCATGCTTAATTGGTGAAGATGAGAAATGGAAGCTTGCTTGATTGATTGACAATGGCGATTACATGATTTTGTTTGTAATTGGAATTGAAATTGAAATGAGAGATGGAGAAGATAATGTTAGTTTATTTTTGTTAAATTAAATATTGGGAGAGTGGGTTTGACGTCTACTTCACTGTTGCAAATGCTTTTGTCTGCTTCTACAAGTACACATCATTCTTAAACTCTTAACCTATACATAATACTATAATATTAATGTTAATGTTAATTAGTATAGGGCTCTTCAGTTTCCAAGGAGTTCAACAAGACATTTGAGTGAACTGTAAATGAACTGAACGTTTAGCGAACAGTTCGTGAACCGTTTAGCGGTAAGTTCGTTTATGTTTGTTCGTTTAGTAATTGAACGAACATGAACAAGAAAATTTCATTCGTTTACTTAAACGAACGAACATGAACACAAGCCGCGTTCGTTTATTTATGTTTTTTGAACGCTCGATAATATGTTCGTTTATGTCTGTTAATGTTCATTCGTGAATGTTCGATAATGTGTTCGTTTATGTTCGTTAATGTGGTCGTTTATATTCTTAATTTTTATGTCAGTCATTTTTATGATTATCATATCAAGCCTTTTTTTATATTTATGTTAAGTATTTATTTATTTTTGATTGATTTTATGTAATGTTTGTAATAAATAATGTAAATTTTATTATAAAATAAATCCATAATCATTTGTATTCGTTTGTGTTCATGAGCTTCTTTGCGTTCGTCATGTTCATGAACAGTTCATTTGCGTTCAGTAAGTGTTCGTGAAAAGTTCATGAACATGTTCATTTTCTTAATGAACGAACACGGATAAGAAATCTCGTTCGGTAAGTGTTCGTGAACCGTTCATGAACAAGTTTATTTCTTAACGAACGAACACGAACAAAGCCTTGTTCGTGTTCGTTCGTTTCGTTAGCGGCCCTACATTTGAGGCCTAACTAAGTGATACTCGACGAACTAAACATTTTTTCTTCTTCTTGAGTATTTATGGTGGAATTTTAAAAAAAAAACATATGAGTGTGTTTCTTATATTATAACGAAATAATTTGTTTATATGTATATTTGCGAAAACATTGTTCATCTACTATAATTTTTATAATATTTTCATAAGTGTTTGTAAGAGAGAAGAATGAAAAAAAATAAAGATAAATATATAAAAATATTACTTAATTAAAAATGAGAAATAATATAATGAATTTTAATATAATTATATATATAAACATAAAGAATCCACTGTTAAATGGGTTTTACTGTTTGTTATATAAGTTTTAGATAACAAATTTATAATGTTCTGATAATGCAAGTCGTGAATGGTACAATATCATATTACCAATATACAACAATATAAGCTAATTCATACAATGGAGTAAAATTCGCGAGACAAGTGAATAAATGTTTAATAATAAGGAAATTTACATGAGATGAATAAACATAGAGTTTATCAATTAAAAAAGTGAGAATAAAGAATTGAAATATACGTTGTATGATAAGTTTTCTAATACAAATCACATGTGATACATATTCAACATAGAAGAAAGAATTTAACCAGTTGCCTTATCACAATTCTTCCACCATAGTTGTTCAAATTCGTATAATTGAAATTCGAATATCCGAAAATTTGGCATAGTGGATTTCACTATTCGAATCCAAATCCGAAATTTTGATATCCAAACTAAATAAAAATTGTATTAATTAATAAATTTTATAAATATATAATAATTTTTATTGGAATTTTTTTCGAATATCCGAAATTTTTTATTAATATATACGAAATATTTAAATATTTATAAAAAGATTCAGATATTTTGGATATCCGAAATATTCAAATAATCTCAAAATCACTATCCGAATTCGAATCCGAAATTTCGAATATCCGAATTTCGGATTTTTGGATATATCGAATTCTTTTTCGGAATCAGATATTTTTCAACACCCCTACCTTCCACTAAGTAGATTGAACTAAAAAAAACATTAGTGTTTTCAATGTGACGTGTTTGACATACTTATTTTAGAACAATATTCATCATGGGTACAATGACGAGACTTAGTATTTGTATTGCCAGAATAGACCACTAACCTAGAAATTCATCGTAAAAATTATGATTGTCTCTGTGTTTGTATGTTCAGAGAGTATATGAAGTCTTTCAAGTATGTTAGTTAGTGTGTACAACTGAAATATAAATGCTTCAGAAATCAAATTGTTTATAACCGGAAACTTCTTAATATGCACAAACTTGGCTTAAGAGATGCACAAAGTGAAACTGCTTTTGAAAGGTTGTATGCGAGAACATTAGAGAATACCATTGTGCCATCTGGTAATTTTGTTAAGAAAACTTTGTTAATTATGTTAAGTTTTACATACACATCATTTAAGCACATACAAGTTGCCCTTAAACATTGGTGACTTAGCAAATGATTACTCTTGATTTAACCAATGTTAACTTAATTAATAATTGTGTGTTATTATTATGTGATTATTTGAAATCAACGTGTTGTATGCTATATTTATTATTTATGTGCTAGCGTATTTGTAAGATTTAGATGATTATTTTAAAACGTTGATACTAACCAAAGATCTCTTAACATACAATGAAGTACAAGAAAGGAAGTACTTCAGAAGATTTGGCTATTTATAAAGATAATAACCAAGTGTCAAATCTTTAATAGCCAAAGACAAAAATCTTTCAACGCCCAAGTGAAGTCTTTCCGAACTTAAACACAAAGTCATCTGAAGCTTGAAGACTGAACTCTTCCGAATACTTAGAAGACTTGTGTTTCTTCCGATGTCTGAGATCTCGGAAAAACACACTCTGACATACTTTTGTCAAAAACAGAAGATATTTCTGTGTGTCAGCTTTGAAAACTCGCCAACTTATACAAGTTGGTGATTACCTTTCTACTTTTGTCAATTGTATAATAAGGCCTCTTTTCTTTGATTTCCTACTTTAGTACTTTTATCCTTATTGTATTACAATAGAATGTGAGTTATAGCTTGTCATAGTCACAGGTCAAAAGACAATCTATCTTTTCACTCTAAATTAATTTTGTTGTCAAGACTAGTGTCCAGCTGGCCTTCAAAGTATAGCCAGCTATAGGTTGTAGTATAAAGTATCACATCTATTAGTCTACAAAAAAAGAAGTTTTGCAATACTTGTACATACTTGAGAGCAATATACATCATCATTGAAAACCAATCTTTCTATTCTTGAGTGTTCTTACTTGTTATTCATTATTTCACTACATGGTTTCCTATTTGATCTTGTAAGTGTGTTTAGTTGATAATCTCCAAGTGTGAAATTATTGTTTGAACCACAACCGGTCTTGCAATTGGTATCAGAGCTTCTCAAGCTCTTAATTGCAAGATCGCACTATCTTAAATCACTCTTAAGTTTCACATTCACTTAAGTGCTCAAATGGCAGCTCTTTCTAAAGCTAATATGAAAATTAACACAATAACTAAGTCTCTATTGATCACTCCTGATAACTTTGACACTTGGTACATGATAATGGAATGCTTCATCAAGTCTCGAGACAACAGTATGTGGAGATTTGTAGTCTATGGACCTCACGTCCCAAATACTATTTCAGCAACAGCTGGAGGTCGGATGATACCCAAGGAAGTGCTTGATTATTCTGAAGAAGACTAGAAGAAAATAGACGTTGATCAGAAAGCCATGATCACTCTTCAAACTACTCTTCCCAACTCCATCTACTATGGCTTCAAGAAATGAAAAAGTGCAAAAGAACTCTGGAATGCACTGAAACTAATGCATGAAGTATTTGAGGAACATAAGGTGAATAAGAAAGACATAATGAAGCCGCAGTTTGAAAACTTCACCTATAAGACAGGTGAAACTATGACTAAAAAATACTTAAGGAATGTTAAGATTGTAGACACTCTAATGGATGTTGAAATTAGACTTGAGAACATGGATATAGTGAGAACGTTCATGTTCTCTCTTCCTAGAGAATGGACATACTACTGTGTTGCCATCAAAGGAATCAATAACCTGTCTACCCTCACTCTCACTGAGCTGTATAATATCCTGAGCGGTTACCAAATGGAGATGAACATGTAAAATCTTGCTCCTAGCTCATCCAACACTCAAAAGAGTTCAGCCATTCATATGGTTGAAAAGGGACAACAGAGAACCACAACATCATCTTATCTGCTACCCTGACAACTCACCAAAAGGTCCTTTCATTACCTTCCCGGAGACACCTAGGGAGAGCTGTACTCAAGGAAGTACATTCCAAGAGCCCAACTCTTCTCAGGCCTTTATGTCTTCAGATTAAAGTTCTAGTAACTTCATCTTTACCCTTGAAGATCTGGACTGCATCCATCCAGATGATCTGGAGTACATGAAAATAGTCAAACAGATGACACTTCACTCATAGAGCCAACAAGTTCCACAAGACGACAGGGATGAAGTTTCCAAGCAATATGTTGAGTGGAATGTTTGGGTTGTACAAGAGCAAAGTAAAGTGTTACAACTATAACAAAATGAGACACTTTGCTTGAGAGTGTAAGGCACCAAGAACAAATGGTGGCCGTACACAGTCTAGGCCAAATTACATTGAGGCAGCTCCTGTTGGATCTAGATTTGATAGGTCTAGATACATTGTATAGGCTTAGCACTTTAATTAATTTTTGTAAAGAACTCTTGTAAATCATTATCTTAATGTATGCTTTGTACATATATAAGTTAACCCATAACTGTGTTGATTTATGTGTAATTGCAGGCTTAGCATTATATACTTAGTCAATTTTGTAAATTGACTAAGTGTAAGAAACATCTACGGATGAACATTTTGTTCTTCCGTAGATAATCTCAAACAAAGTGCATCCGAGGATCTTCTGCGGAAGAACACTTTTTTGTGGATGAAGTCAATCTATTGATCTATCAGTGTTAGAATTGTTTGATTGATTGTTATGTCATTAGAGATATAAGTTTTCTGATCAGATCTATTGATTTTGAGTAAAATTGTTTTTAAGTGTTCATAACGTCCTAAGAGTTTATAACTCTGATTCAAGGTTGTTATAGAATGAACTAATCAAAGGCATTATACTCATCGATTTGGTGTAAATCAATTTAAAACAATCAAACTATGATTCATCGTTCAGCGAGTAATGTTACTTTGCTCGGTTAACATTGATCTATATTCACATTAATTGATACGTAGATCTGTGTTATTGATTGATAATCAACAATTGTTCAAATCAATTGAACAAAACATATTAACAAACATCCTTGATTTGATATTAATAATCATTAAGAGGATTGACTGATTTGTGACTTCAACTACTTAATTATTCAATAATCAAGTATTTGTCATTAATTAGTTCATTCACAAAAGGAATTCTGTTTTAGTTGAACACTAAAACTTTGGCTAAAATGAGATACACCAAATCGATGAGTATAGAAGCCTTAAATTCCGAAGATAAAGAACCTACTTCCGAAGATCAAGACTTAGAAAGAAAGATCTGAAGTCAACTTCCGAAGTACAGAAGTCCTCAAATCCTCGGAAGCATAGAAGCCTCTTCCGAAGTATAAGTGGCTTCGGAAGAACTTGTTCTTCCGAAGTCAATTAACCTTCGGAAGACACTTCTATTATCCAGTGGACATAAGTATGGTCTCTCTGACACTCCGCTGCAAATCTCTGAGATACTGCATGGCGTTTTCTCAAAAGCCATGTAGTTGACCATACTTTAATCCACTGTTTACCTTTTTATGTTAGTACAGTTGCCATCTTTAGTTGGTGACAAAAGGTAAGTCATGGACATGTCATGACTACCATATCTTAGATAATACTTTATCTAAGATACCTTAACTTTAGCATTGTAGTATATGCTTTAGTCTTAGGTTTCCAGCTGGTATCAAAGTATATCCGGCTGTAGGATCTAGTATATATAGTTTCTCATTGTAACTCTTGTTTCATGCTTGTAAGAGTCTTGTAATATCTTGAGTTGAAAAGTAATATATACAAGTGCCTTGAAAATTTATTTCTGCTTGTTCCTTTGCTACTTATTATATTATTATCAACTCTTGTAAAAGACATTACTTCATCTGATTTGAGTGTTTCCATAAGTGAGTTTGAGAGAAATACAAGTGTTTATGTGACAAATCCGATCCTGCAATTGGTATCAGAGCTTTTTAGGCTCTTGATTGTGAGATCTTACCATCCTAATCAACCTGTTTTTCACTCCTCCTTATACCTCACTCAAAATGGCCCTCAACAAATCTGAAGTAGAGATGGGGACGATGACCAGAGCACCCATCATCACCCCTGAAAACTTCAGGTCTCAGAAGAATGGAAGGCTTCATTAGGTATCAAGACAGCAAGATGTGGCAATCCATTGTCGATGGCCCGTATAAGCCAAAAGTAGCTAGTGGAAACGGTGCCATGATTGAGAAAGCCGTTGAAGATTATTCTAATGAAGACAGGAAGAAGCTTGACATAGACAGCAATGCTATGACTATTCTTATGACTACAATTCCAAACTCTATCATGGTGGGGTTTGAGCATTGTAAGTCTGCCAAAGAACTCTTTGATGCGCTTGCTCAAATGTACTCAAGCTCAAATGACTCCAAGAAGGACTCACTGAAGCAGCAGTTCGAGAACTTCACCTATGTTGCTGGAGAGACTCTTAGCCAGCAATATTTCAGGTACATGGACCTCATTTCTTCCCTTCAATCTGTGGGAATTACTCATGAACTCAGAGACCTTACAAGAAAGTTCATGAGTGCTCTACCCAATGAGTGGACATTCTACTGTGTCTCTATCAAGAGAACAGAGAATCTGAATACACTCACCATGACCGAACTCTATGGGATCCTTGATGGATACCATTTGGAAATGGAAAGTAAGAGGGGTCATCAGACAAGCAGACCCTTGAGTCTTCCTGCTAGCAACACTTTAATGGTTGCTGAAGGCTCAGGAATTTCACAGTCTCAGCAATACCTGACTTACACCCAGCAGCCATCTTGTTCTTCTGGACCTTACATCATATTTCCTGAGACTCCAAGGTCTCAATAAGCTCAGCAAAGCTCTTTTCAGGACAGCTGTGCTTTTGTCTCAGGAAGTGGACACTCAAATGAATATCAATACTGTTTTGATGATCTAGAGTGTTTTAGCCCGGATGACGTGGAATACGTGGACATAGTCCAACAAATGGCTCTTCTAACCTACAGAGCAAAGAAGTTCTTTAAGAGAACTGGAAGGCAATTTCCTCAGAACCCAATCAACAGCAAATTTGGGTTTGACAAAACCAAGGCCAAATGTTACAACTGTAACCAACTTGGTCATTTTGCAAGGGAATGCAAGGCTCCCAAATCCAACCCGGGAACCCCACAGGCCTCCACACATCCCTCTACACCAAAGTCCTCCGGAAAGTCAACAGAGACTGGTGCAATGGCTCAAGAAGTTGACTGGAGCTTTATGGTTTAGGATGTGACTCCTGCTCAAGCACTCATGGCCGGAACAGATGAAAACAAGGTATATGAACATCTCTGTACTCCTGCCTGTATTGCTAAGGTTTAACTGTATCAGGACTACAATATGGAGATTAAATCTGATATTGAGTCTTTAAATGTTTTAAAATCTGACTTTAAAAGGGCTGAATCTGACTACCAAAGAAAAATTGAGGAGTTAGAGAAAACTGTGTCCCTCTTAAAACATGAACATACAAAATATAAGACTCAGATAAAGGATTTAATATCCAAATTGACTGAGGCTCAAGCCCAGCTTGTCACTGCTGAGGCTAAAGCCAGGAAGTATGCTATTTCCGAGCAAAACTTCCAAGCCATTCTTGCATCATCCTCTCACTCAAAACTTTGCTACCAAAACAAAGGTGGGTTGGGAACCAATGAAATTGCTCCACCACACTCTTATGAGTCTATAAGACAACCAAGGTGTGGTACTGAAGAGCAAGAGGTTCCATCTGCTAACCCACCTTCTCATGAGTCAAAGAATGATGCAACTATGGAGACCATCACAGGGAAGAACCAGGTAATTATGCCCTCCCCTGCCAATGATGATCAAAACCTGACCACCAAAGCCAGAAGAAGCAGAGCTAAGGCAGCCAGAAAAACTGCCAAGAAAGTGGCTGAGTCCAAGCTAAAGATAGACCCAAAGCAAAAGGGTGTATTCATCTCAGCTAGATTCCAGGTGGTTGGAAATTCTGATTCAGGAAAGGAGTGCAGTACCAGTACTCCTATCCTACCAAAGGATCAGAAATTAAAGGGAAAGGTTGCTGATGAAGAGAAAAAGAACAAGAAACAGCAATCCTCACATTCCCAAAAAGTTAACATTGCATGCATAATGTGTGGTCTGCAAAACCACATGGCCAAAGATTGTTACTGCAGGACCGTTTAAGGGCTTAAGCACAATTACAACACAACAACACAATGAGGAGAATAACTAAGCTCTAATCAAACAGTGAACTGGGTAACCAAAGGTGATACAAAGAACACAAGTAAAGCAAGAGACAGAACAAGAGAATATGGGTTTCAAGGAGGCAGTATATTGCTTTCTCAAGTTCTTTTACAAGTGTTACAAAGCATAAAGAAAAGATACAAGAACTTGAAATACTTATACTACAACCTACAGCCGGCTATACTTTGAAAGCCAGCTGGATACAATTGACTAGACACTAAAAAAATCAATTGTAGGATCAAAAGGCATATCTGCCTTTTGACCTTGTGACTATGACATGCCATAGCTCACATCCTTATACAATACAAAAAGGATAAAGTACATAAAGTAGAAAGTTGAATACTCAAGACCTCAATGTACAGTTACCAAAAGCAAGGCCCTTTTCACCAACTCATGTAAGTTGGTGACTTTACAGAGATGCAGCGGAAAAGGTGCTTTATGGAACAGTACATCAGATAAAGCATGTGTACTAAAAGTCTTCGGAAGAAATCTGTCTTCATAGGATGAGGCTTCGGAAGACTTTGTCTCTGAAGCTTCGGAAGACTTCATGTTTGGCTTCGGAAGATATTGGTCTTGGCTTCGGAAGATTTTACACTTAGAGTATTTTCTAATGCTTTGTGTAAAACTTCCGAAGCATTCTTCACTTCAGTACTTAGTGCATGTTGCTGAGACACTTAGGCTGTTTTGGGTTGCATCAGACTTCAGGAATCCTTACAAACTCCCCCTAGGCTGATGCTACCAAAACACTTGGAAGATCTTCAAATGTTGGTAGTCTTCAGTACAATCAGGACCATTCCTTTCTTCATGAGATGGTCAGGATCATCAAGACTTTCATAGTATCTTCTCATCTCAAAGAGATCATGCAGAGGTAAGTTGATTATGTCTTGCCATGAGTAGACATTCTCAACACCTTGATCTCTGATAACAGTCCATCTCTCTGGATTGGTAGAGTAAGTCCAGGACAAGATGGGTGTCTCACTAGTTAGAGGAGCCACTTGAATAGGAGTTGATTGGGCCGCCTCATCATGCACTTCCTCAGGTTGATCTGATTCAGCCTGAGGTGCAGAGGTAGATGACTTTGGCTTCTTCTTCTTTGTCTTTGGTTTAGAAGCCATCCTCTTCTTCCTCTTAGTTGTCTTTAACTGAGAAGACTGGTCTGCAGCACCATGTTGATCATCAGTGTCTTTCTCAGTTGGGTGTTCCTCCCTCACAGGTTCAGAAGGAGAGGGAGTTTGACCCTGCCTAGGATCAGAAGATGAAGCTTGCTGGGGCTCAGCTGGAGGTGCTGGTTGAGGTGTCTCTGGTTGTTCAAACTTGACCTCCACTTCAGGTGGGACTTGACTTGGAAGAGAGTGCAAGTCAATAAGTTCTCCACTCTTAATCTTCTGCTTGATCACCCTAATATGCTCATCCATAGTGGATAGAGACATGGGGCCAAGTCTCCTTCCGGAGAATCCATACAGCTTCAAGAAGCTCACCATTCTTTGTCTGTCAGCAGACTTCTTTGCATTCTTTTGAATGATGGCCCTTGACTTTGCAGCTTCTTCCCTTAGTTTTCTTTTGGTTGTCTTTCTTTCCTTGACTAACTCAAGCTCAAGTTGCTTTAAATACTCGAACTCAATGAAGTCATAGGACAAAGGGAGAAGTGCATCTGCCTGATAGAAGCCTGTGGCACTCAGGTAGTTGATCATCTTGATCCTATCTTCCTCTTTATCTACCTGAGGTTCTTGTGGAGCCACATCTTCCTGTGCAGGACTTTCTTGAACTGGTGAGAGAGTAGGAGCATGCTTGTAAAGTCTTTTCTGTCTCTTCTCCTCTTTGAGTTGGAGAAGTATCATTGCATCCTCTTTCTCCTTCAACTCTCTTGACACTTCTCTGTCAGCCAGTTCATTTAGTTCTTCTAAGGGGAGGGAGATGATCCCATCAATGTCATAGTTCCTGGTCTGTAAGTAGGTAATCCTGACTGCCCTTAACTCATCATCTTGAGTATTTGGTCTGGGAGCAGCCCTGATTGCAGCTTGCATGAAGCTAGATGACCCAGTGGAACTTTCTCCCCTTAGTCTCCTTTTCCTCTCTCTCTCTTCCTCCTCAATTTCCTCAGGAGTCATTATCCTTTTCCCTTTGTCACCAACAGACCTTTGTGACTCAGGGAGGATTGAAGCTTGGCCTTCATTGCTTGGAGTAGCTTCCATGCTCTGGCCAGAGAGAGGCTGAGAAACACCTTCACCAGCAGGTGTCTCAGTTGGAGTTTGGACCTCAGCAGCAGTTGTTGATGATGAGACAGGGGTCTCAGGTTCTGTCACTGGGCCTTCAGTCAAGGTTTCCCCTATGAAACTAATCTTAGGGTCCACCTCAACATCCAGTTGACCGATGACATTGCCTGATTCCCTAAGTCTCCTTCTTAGAGAGAACTCTGCAAGGATCCTGTCTTGGATTCTTTGAGCCAGCCTGTCAGCTTGTCTTGAATTGCTTGGATTGACAAGTGGCAAGTTGACTAAATCCAGTCTTTCATAAAAGCTCAGGCTTTGGAATTGAAAAACTTCTTGTTGGCCTTGAACTCTTTGAAGTATGAGGGCTCTCCTGTCATCATCATACCTCCACCTTATGATTTGATTGCCAGTTCCCAGTGGTGGAGATGAGACAGCCCTTGGTATGCCTTCCTCAAAGAGACTCCTGATGAGAGAGTCTATAGAGTCCACATTAATGTGAACTTGAGGAAGTTGCTGAGAATGCACAACAGCAAGTGAGGATGGTGAGTCCTCTATGTCCATTCTCTCTGAAGAACTCCCAGGTTCTGTGGTTGTAACAACTTTCTCCCCCTTTTTGGTAGCATCACCCACTTGCATAGGTGAGCTGGAGGATAAGTCAATCACTTCCACAGGTTCTTGTGTTCCTGGTTGAGCTCTCCTTAAAGGTCTCCCAGCTAGTTTTTCCTGCAGATATGAAATCTGGAGTTGCTGATCATTGACCCTGTTTTGCAGGGTAGTCACCTGAGATTCCAAGTGACTAACCTTAGAGACTAAGTAGGTGCATGTTTTTGACAGTTTTTGCACCTTTAGTCTCAAATTCCCCTCATCTTCATCAGAAGATTCATTGGGGGATGAGATGATTGGACCAAAGTCCTCTCTCTCACCACCAGCTTGAGTTTCTTGGCTGCTGGTTTTCCTCTGCTCACTGGCAGCCTCAGTTGAGATGCCAATGGGCTGAGTTGCCATGGTTGAGGTCTTAATGATGTAATCACTTTCAAAAGTGAGAGCCTCTTCCATATGGACATCCTGAACAGGTTCAGAAGTGTCCACCTCAGTAACAGGTGACTGATGGGGGATAGACTGAGGAGAGTCAGAGGTACTCATCTCTCTTTGAGTAGGGGAGGAGAAGAGAGACTCATGGTACTCACTGAATCCTAAGTCTTCATCAGTGTAAAAGGATAGGTTGGGAATTGGTTGGTTGAGATCCAAAGGCTGGGGATGGTAGCTGTCCCCTGAAGGTTGTCCACTTGAGTGTTGAGACTCAGAGTGAAGGCTTAAGGTTGTTGGGCTATTGAGCTCATCAGGGTGAGCTTGAGGAACCTCAGCCCTGATAGGTGAAGTAATGGGAGTGGTTTGCTCCTCAGGAGAAGTGGGAGCTCTAGTGTCCACTTCTTCCTGTAAGGTTGAGTATTTGGGGGCCTGCACAGACTCAATAGTCTGAGCAGGGGTCGTTTGGATTTTCTTTGGTAGGTGAGGGTGATTTCTGGTCTTTTTAATGGTAGGGACAAAAGAGGTGTGGGTTCACACTAGCTTGTGTTGCTAGGTTGTCACCTTGAGCAATGAGCTCTAACATTTTTGGGACTAGGGCTGTTTTCTACCCCAGAAAGCCTACAGTTGGCTTCTTCATTATTTTAAAGATGCCGGCTTCATCTGTCCCAATTTAAGAATATTACCTGTTTCCCTCAACTGTGAGCCCAGTTCACAGTTGAGAATGTGTTGAACATCTAGGAAACATGTAATACTCTAAGGAGTCTAAGTTTGCAAGTAAATTAGTATAAACAAATTGTGAATACCTGAACTTGACCCCCTGAACCATTCCATGAACTATAAAGGAGAGATCCTCAGGAATCTGGTCCCATCCACCATGCTTGTTTGACAAGCTGTGGATAACCACATGGAGCAGGAATTTCCATTGGGATGAGACCTTCCCTTTCCTAAAGGTCTTTACAGAGAAATCTCCCTCATAGCCCATCTGCTCAAAAGAATGATTAACAGCTTCTTTTGGGAAGGACACCTCACCTTCTTCATCATCCAGCTGTAGATGTTGGTTAATGATGGCCGGAGTGATGAAGACTGTCCTCCCTTGCACTGTGGCAGACAGTGCCTTCTCCCCATCCATAATGACCTCTTGGCAGGTCTTCCAGAATTCAAGCAACTGATCCTCATATAGAGTAGGATCAATGGTCAGGGAGGTGAAGTAATTTGACAGAGTCAAGAATTGGCAAATCTCTGAGAAACTTGCATCTTTCTCAGAGCTTAACAGAGCAACTTGATTATGTTGCCTGTGTAGTTGCATGGAGAAATCAGGGTTGTTTCTGCGGTTAAGGTTGGCCATTTCAGAAGCTTAAGGGTGAAGAAAGGTAGAAAGCAAAGGCGGTTTAGAGAATTAGGTTAGAGAAACAGTAGAATTGAGGAAGATAGTGGGAAAGAGGGGGAACCGTTGGGTATTTATATGAAAAGGGATTTGAACCAAAGTTAATGAAAGAGGATAAACTTTGAAATCCGAAAGTCGGTCCCACCTCTGAAAAGGTAGTTTACTTTTGCTCAAAAAGTAGTTTTCTTGGAATTCGAAAAGCTTCCGAAGTTTATTTGTCTTCGGAAGTTTTGATTTAAAAAGCTTCCGAAGCTAAAATGGCTTCGGAAGATTTTCCTGAGAGTCTTGATAATTTATGCTTCGGAAGAGAAATAAACCTTTGAATGCTTTGTATGAAAATAAACAAAGCTTCCGAAGGTTAATTTTGCTTCGGAAGGAAAAGGTTCTTGAAAATAGATAAGTGTCTGAGATAAGAATTTTAAGCTTCGGAAGATGAACTTTACTTCTTCCGAAGGTAAAATCTCTTAGACAGTTATTTATTTTAAAGACATGTTTTTCTTCCGAAGATAAAATCTTTATCTTCCGAAGTATCAAAATTTTCAAGAATCTAAGGAAAGTCTTCAAAAAGAATTTACATCCAAAGAAAACATGAGCTTATGAAAGTGATGAACTAGACAACTTAGGACACACATATTTTAAGAAGAAATAATTAGAATTAGTTTTAATAAAAAGTCTACTCAAAGTTAATCATCCCAATAGCTGATATCAGATACTTAAATCTCTGTTCATCAAAAGCTTTGGTGAACAGATCAGCATATTGTTCATCTGTATGAACTTTGACTAGTTTAATTAATCCTTTTTCATAGTTATCCTTATTAAATGATACCTGATGTTGATGTGTTTGGTCCTTGAGTGCTGCACAGGGTTCTCAGTGATAGAGATAGCACTATTGTTGTCTATGTGGATAGGAGTCTCTTTGAAGTTAAATCCATAGTCCAGCATCTGATTTTGAATCCAAAGCACTTGAGCACAGCAGCTTGCAGCAGCAATGTATTCAGCCTCAGCAGTTGATGCAGACACACAGGATTGTTTCTTGCATTGCCATGAGACCACCCTTCCACCAAGGAATTGACATCCCCCAGATGTAGACTTTGCAGTCATATTGCAACCACCATAATCACTATCTGTATAGGCATACAGATTGAAATTTGGATTCTTTGGATACCATAGACCAAGTGTTGAAGCACCTTTGAGGTATCTTAAAATCCTTTTCACAGTGATTAAGTGAGACATCTTAGGGTTGGCTTGATATCTTGCACAAATACATGTAGCAAACATGATATCAGGCCTGCTAGCTGTAAGATACATAAGAGACCCAATCATAGCCCTGTATAAGTGCTCATCTACACACTCCCCCTCAAGATCTGGACCAAGGGAGTGGTTTCTGGCTATGGGTGTCTTAGCAATCTTACAATCAGTCATATTGAACCTCTTGAGTATGTCTTGAACATACTTTGACTGACTTATGAAGATGCCATCTTCAACCTGCTTCACTTGAATTCCCAGAAAGAAGTTGAGTTCTCCCATTGAACTCATCTCAAATCTGTCTTTCATCAGCTTCTCAAAGTCTTTGCAGAGCTTTGGATTAGTTGAACCAAAGATGATGTCATCAACATATACTTGAACCAGCAATAAGTCATTTCCCTGTCCTTTGATGAAGAGAGTTCCATCTATAGTACCTCTTCTGTATCCATGCTTGCAGAGATACTTAGATAGTGTCTCATACCACTTCCTGGGTGCCTGATGCAGCCCATAAAGAGCTTTGTCAAGCTTGCAGACATAATCAGGATGATCAGGGTCTACAAAACCAGGTGGCTGTTTGACATAAACCTCCTCATCAATCACTCCATATAAGAAAGCACACTTTACATCAAGTTGGTAGACCTTGAAGTTCTTGGATGCAGCAAATGCCAGGAATATCCTAACAGCTTCTAGTCTTGCTACAGGAGCAAAGACATCAGTGTAGTCAATCCCTTCTTCTTGTGTGTATCCTTGAACAACTAGTCTTGCCTTGTTCTTGATGATGATTCCCCTATCATCCTTCTTGTTTCTAAAAACCCATTTGGTTCCAATGGTAGTCTTCCCATGAGGAAGAGGACAAAGGTTCCAAACTTTCTGCCTTTTGAATTGAAGCAGCTCTTGTTGCATAGCTTCAACCCAACTTCCATCCTTTAGAGCTTCATCAACTTTCTTGGGCTCTATCTGAGATAAGAAACAAGAGTGAAGACAAACATTTGCTTCATGGGTTTGTCCTCTTGTTCTTACCCCTGTGACAACATCTCCAATGATGTTTGTGGTGGGGTGAGACTTGTGGATCCTTAGCTGAGGGATCACAGCAAGTTGTTGAGAAAGATCTAAATTTGAGAAATTTAAATCTGGTCTTGAAGATTCACCCTCCACATTATCACACTTATCAAGATTAACTTGATCCAATGAGTGTGAGACATCATTGATGTTGTCATCTATGGTGTGGTTATTAGCATCAAGAAATTCCTGATCACTATCACCATCACCATTGTTGTCTTCTACAAGTGAGGTATCTTTATCTGGTTGAGAGGCCTCTGAGCTGGAATTTGAAGGCATGCCAGATGTATCAGCTGAATTTGTCATTGTTGTGCTGATAGAAACCTCATTTGCTGAAGTAGTTCCAACTGGAGCTGAAGATGTATGAGTTGAAGGTCTTCCTAGCTCAAATCTTGGATCAGGATCACCTGTATTTAGATTTTCTGCAGATCCTGAAACATGCTCACAAGATTTGTTAAAACAGTTGGTAACTAAATCAAGATCAAACAGCCAATCCGGACCAGAACCAGCCACACAGGGAGTGTGCTCATTGAAAGTCACATTGGCTGACTCCTCAACAATTCTAGTTCTGAGATTGTATACTCTATAAGCTTTAGCTTGAGAAGAGTATCCAATGAAATGTCCATCATCTGATTTCTCAGCAAACTTGGCAATTTGATCTTTGGTATTCAAGATGGTGCAGGGACATCCAAATGACCTGAGAAAACCAATGAAAGGTTTCCTCTTGTGCCAAAGTTCATAAGGAGTCTTACCATGTGTCTTAACTACTAAAACTCTGTTTTGCACATAGCAAGCAGTATTGACTGCCTCTGCCCAGAAGGTGATAGGCAGTTTAGAGTCAGACAACATAGTTCTTGCAGCTTCAATAAGTGTCCTGTTTCTCCTCTCAGCAACTCCATTTTGCTGAGGAGTCCTGGGAGCACTATATTGTCTTGTAATACCTTTTTCATCACAAAATGCATCAAGGATTTGGTTCTTGAATTCAGTTCCCTGATCACATCTTATGGTTTTGACCTTGTGATCACATTGATTCTCAACTTTTAAGATGAAATTCTTCAGAATCTCAGGGGTTTCATCCTTAGTTCTAAGGAAGAAGACCCAAGTGAATCTTGTAAAATCATCTGTGATCACCAGACAGTAAGAGGTCCTTCCTAAACTCATTACACTGGTGGGGCCAAAGAGATCCATATGTAACAAGTGTAGGGGAGTAGTGATGGAGTTCTTTTCCTTAGGCTTGTGAGATACTTTGTGTTGCTTCCCTTTCAGGCATGCCACACAATGATCATCACTAGTAAACTCTTTCTTTGGCATTCCAGTTACCAGATCATGTTTAATTAATTTATTCATGTTCTTAAAGTTTACATGGCACATTCTTTTATGCCATAGGAAAGACTCATCACTATTTGCTTTAGATAGAAAGCATGAAACTTCTCCTGAGGGAGATGTTTCTTGCAAATCCATCTTGTACATGTTCCCTTTCCTGGGGGCTCTGAGCAGGATATGCTCATGAGGAATGACCACACCAGGTTTGAGAACAATGCACTCATGCTCAGTAAAGAGCATGTTATGACTCTGATCACAAATTGGGATACACTCAGAAGATTGTACCCAAGCTCCTTAACAAAGTTTACCTTCTCAATGCTGAGCTTACCATTTGTGACCTTGCCCCTTCCAGAAATGTAACCACCTTCATCTCCTCCAAAAGCAACTGGTCCTCCATCAATTCTCTCAAAATTATGGAGTAGAGACCTATTGCCTGTCATGTGCCTGGAACAGCCACTGTCAATTATCCAGACATTCCTGTTGGTCTTGAGCTGTTCCTGCACAGAGAAGATGATTAGTTACATTTGGAAACCCAAGCCTTACTTGTCTTGGGCTCATTAACAGTAATAGAAGGTAATGCAACAGTAATAGATCCTATGGTTGTACTATGGGGATCTTCAGCTGTTGTTGATGGAGAAACCTCAGTCATTTGGTCTTTCTTAGACTTCCACACCACCTTTGGAGTCTTGGACTTGACCTTCAAAACCTTAGAAGCTTTTGAACTTCACAAGTTTTGATGACTGATCCTTCGGAAGAGTCTACAGTCACTGCAGCAGACTTTAGTGCTTCGGAAGAACTCCTTTCTTCCGAGACCAACTTTGCTTCCGAAGGTAATTTTCCACTTACCTCCTTCTTTGATTTGGAGCTTCCGAAGGAAACAGACTTTCCTTCCGAAGCTTGAGACTTCTTGAGACTCTTTGAAGTCTTTGTTTTAGTCATGTGGACAGTACTTTTAGGATTGTATGGGCAATCCTTAGCAATGTGAGAAGTACTTTCACACATAACACATAACATTTTCTTCTTCAAAGAAGTCTCCCTTTGAGAGCAAGACTGGCTTTGGTCACATCCCTTCTCCACTTCATCTTGGTAGATGCTGAGACAGTTCCTTTGGGCTGTGAACTGTTCTTGGAGTTTGATGGTCCAGGCTGTGCAGCAGTGGTACACAGCAGCTCAGTCTTCTTCTTGGCACTGAGATGATTTGAACAAGAACCATGACTCTTAGCTGAGGAGTCTTGGTTGATGTCTTCAGTCCTTACTACTTTGAAACCTGCAGAGATAAAAACTTGTTTCTGCTTAGCATCAAAAGTAGCCTTGATTTCTTGAGCCTTCTTTGCCTTTCTTTTGCTCTTTCTGATCAAGTTCTTTCTTTTGGACTTGGTCATCACAGTTGATTTCTTCTCCTCAGAAGGATAGTGGCCCTTGGAAGAATCCTCTTCTTCACTCTTCTCAGAGGAATTCTTCACTATCACTTCTTCATCATCCTCACTTACAGGATCTATGAGAGGAAGCTCATCTTCACAAGTTCCACACCTAGGAGATCTTACAGACAAGATTGTGTGTGGAGGAGCTATCTCATTTGATCCTAGTCCCTGTCTATTTTGATAACAAACCTTGTTGTGCAGGGATGAGGATATCATGTTCTTGAAGGTCTCTTCTTCAAGAACACTCTTCTCTGCCTTGGCTTTGCTGATCACAAGCTCAGCCTGGCACTCAGTTAACTTAGTGATGAGATCTTGGATCTGAGTTCTGAAATCTGTATGTTCATGTTTTAGTACTGAAATGGTTTTCTCCAAGTCTTCTATCTTTAACTTGTAATCATTTTCAGACTTTCTAAAATCAGATTTTAATATGTTTAATGACTCAAGATCAGATCTCATCTCTAGGTTATAGGACCTGTATCTATTTACTTTAGCAATGCATTCAGGGGAGCAAAGATGTTCCAATACCTTGGCTTCATCATGGTCAGCCATCAGTGCTTGGTTTGGAGAAGCATCCTCCACCTGAAAACTCCAGTCAAAGCCTCCTTCTTCAACAGCAACAGCAGCATGTTGCTTTGTCTTCTCAGCTTGAGGAGCTTTGTCAGTAAAGTTTGGTCTGGGTTGTGTTTGGCCCCCATTTGCTTTAGGTGCCTTACACTCCCTGGCAAAGTGACCCATAAGGTTACAGTTGTAACACTTAACTTTGCTTTTATCCAGCCCAAACTTACTGCTGGTAGCATTGCTTGGAAATCTTCTTCCTGTCCTCTTGTAGAACTTCTTGGCTCTGTGAGTGAGGAGAGCCATCTGCTGAACTATCTCCATGTATTCCAGGTCATCTGGATGGATACAGTCCAGGTCTTCAAGAGTGAAGAGATAATTCCCACAGCTTTCATCTGCAGACACAAAGGCTTGAGAAGAACTTGTCTCTTGGAATGGGCTTCCTTGAGTAAAGTTCTCCCTTGGTGTCTCCGGGAAGGTGATGAAAGGACCCTTTTGTGAGTTGTCAGGGTAGCATAAGAGATGATGTTGAGGTTCTATGCTGTCCCTTTCAACCACATGAAGGGCTGAACCCATTTGATTGTTGGAGTTGCCAGATGAACCTTGCATGTTCATCTCCATCTGGTATCCACTGAGAATCCCATACAACTCTGTAAGAGTAAGAGTCTTAAGGTTCTCAGTCCTCTTGATCACCACACAATAGTGTGTCCATTGCCTAGGAAGTGAGGACATGAACTTCCTTACAATGTCCCTGTTCTCAAGAGGAACTCCTCCATCCACTAGGGTATCCACAATCTCAACATACCTGAAGTATTGTTGAGTCATGGTCTCACCTGCTTTGAAGGTGAAATTTTCAAACTGCTGCTTCAGAAGATCTTTCTTGTTCTCCTTGGCTTCAGAGGAGCCTTCATACATCAGCTTCAGTGCATCCCACAGCTGTTTGGCTGTCTTGCACTTCTTGAAGCCTCTGTATACAGAGTTTGGGAGAGCAGTCTGAAGAGCAGTCATGGCCTTCCTGTCAATCTCTACTCTTTTTCTATCTTCATCTGAGTAGTTGGCCACATCTTTAGGAATCATACCAGCACCAGTAGCAGAGGGGGTGCTGGGTATGAAAGGTCCATTCTCAACAGATTCCCACATTCTTGAATCAAGAGACCTGATGAAGCCTTCCATCCTCATGCACCAGGTGTCAAAATCATCAAGAGTGATCAGTGGGGATTTGTTCATGGTTCCAGTCTCCATATCAGTCTTAGAGATGGCAGCCATTTGAAGAGTTTAGCTTTTGTGTGTGTGAGGGATCTTAAGATGGTTAGATCTTATATCAAGAGCCTGGAATGCTCTGATACCAATTGCAGGACCGTTTAAGGGCTTAAACACAATTACAACACAACAACACAATGAGGAGAATAACTAAGCTCTAATCAAACAGTGAACTGGGTAACCAAAGTGTGATACTAAGAACACAAGTAAAGTAAAGAGACAGAACAAGAGAGTTGGGTTTCAAGGAGGCAGTATATTGCTTTCTCAAGTTCTTTTACAAGTGTTACAAAGCATAAAGAAAAGATACAAGAACTTGAAATACTTATACTACAACCTACAGCCGGCTATACTTTGAAAGCCAGCTGGATACAATTGACTAGACACTAACAAAATCAATTGTAGGATCAAAAGGCATATCTGCCTTTTGACCTTGTGACTATGACATGCCATAGCTCACATCCTTATACAATACAAAAAGGATAAAGTACATAAAGTAGAAAGTTGAATACTCAAGACCTCAATGTACAGTTACCAAAAGCAAGGCCCTTTTCACCAACTCATGTAAGTTGGTGACTTTACAGAGATGCAGCGGAAAAGGTGCTTTATGGAACAGTACATCAGATAAAGCATGTGTACTAAAAGTCTTCGGAAGAAATCTGTCTTCATAGGATGAGGCTTCGGAAGACTTTGTCTCTGAAGCTTCGGAAGACTTCATGTTTGGCTTCGGAAGATATTGGTCTTGGCTTCGGAAGATTTTACACTTAGAGTATTTTCTAATGCTTTGTGTAAAACTTCCGAAGCATTCTTCACTTCAGTACTTAGTGCATGTTGCTGAGACACTTAAGCTGTTTTGGGTTGCATCAGACTTCAGGAATCCTTACAAACAGCTACCATACGAGTATAGGATGTGCTCCATTCGAAGCGTTGTATGGAAGGAAATGCAGATCTCCCGTTTGTTGGGCCGAGATTGGTGAAAGTCAATTAACAGGCCCAGAGATCATTCAAGAAACGACTGACAAGATCTTTCAAATCAAAGACCAACTAAAAGCTGCAAGAGATCGCCAAAAGAGCTATGCCGACAACCGTCGGAAGCCTCTAGAATTCAACATTGGGGATCGAGTTTTACTTAAAGTCTCCCCTTGGAAAGGAGTCGATCGATTTGGAAAGAAGGGGAAGTTAGCCCCAAGATACGTTGGACCATTCGAGATCACAGAAAGAATCGGTCCAGTGGCTTACCGATTAAGATTGCCACAAGAACTCAGCGGTGTGGATGATACTTTCCACGTGTCAAACCTCAAGAAGTGTTTGGCCAACGATTCCCTTCATGTGCCAATTGAGGAAATCAAGATTGACGAGAAGCTTCATTTTGTTGAGGAACCCATTGAGGTCATGGATCGAAAGGTCAAACAACTGAAGCGCAGTAGAATACCTATTGTTCGCGTAAGGTGGAATTCAAAACGAGGGCCAGAGTTTACATGGGAACGAGAAGATCAGATGAAACTCAAATATCCACATCTATTCGAGGATGACACTCTTGGACCTAACTCCAGCTGAATTTCGGGACGAAATTCTCTCAACTGGGGGATACTGTGACATCCGTCACCTTAAGGTCCGTCAATTAACGTGGCTTTCCGTTAGCTATTCTTTGATCAATCATCCCTCATCTTTATTAACCCTTTATGTGGATATCATACTTGCTTTATCATCGTTATGCTTGTGCTTTCATTGTAATCATATGCTTTCCTTAAAAACTTTTAAAACTTTCAACATCGTAACCGCCAAATGTATCATTTTTTATATAAAATTAACGTCACTAATAAAACCATTTTAAGTTATAAATATCACTAAATACATTTTTATAATTAATATAATTAACCTAATAAAGTCGTTTTTCAACCGAAACAAATATGGGAAACTCGGGGGTTAAGTGCAGGGACTAAACTTGACATTTTGCAAACTTGGAATGGGTATAAATAGCCCCATTTTCCAGCCCTAACTCATTCATTTTCATCTCCATCTTCTTCTTCCTCTTCTTCACATTTTCTTGCTTTATCATAGTTGTGCTTGTGCTTTCATTGTAATCATATGCTATCCTTAAAAACTTTTAAAACTTTTAACATCGTAACCGCCAAATGTATCATTTTTTATATAAAATTAACGTCACTAATAAAACCATTTTTAAGTTATAAATATCACTAAATACATTTTTATAATTAATATAATTAACCTAATAAAGTCGTTTTTCAACCGAAACAAATTTGAGAAACTCGGGGGTTAAGTGCAGGGACTAAACTTTACATTTTGCAAAATTGGAATGGGTATAAATAGCCCCATTTTCCAGCCCTAACTCATTCATCTTCATCTCCATCTTCTTCTTCCTCTTCTTCACATTTCTTCATTCTAGCACCAAATCCGACCTGCTTGGTCTCGTTTTCGTCGTCTAGACTTCATCTACAGCCTAGTCTACTCCATTCTAGCAGGTAGACGACTTTGGTTGTCCCTTTTCTTGCTTATTCACGGCTATCCATTCTAGGGTATTGGGTGTTCGGGTTCAACCCGAACACATGAGGTCGTGTGGGTGTGTGTGAGGTCTTTCTGCGTGTGCTTCATGTTTCTATATGTTTGTAGTGTATTTCTGGAAGTCCTTGTTATGTAAAACTCGTGTTTGGAGCAGCCGAAGGCTGCACAGCCCGTCAATAGTCGTGATTTTGCTGTCCAGGCGACTGGGTCTGTCATGCAATTGAGTCGTGCGACTGGGTGAGTCATGCGACTGAGCCATGCGTCTGAGTCAATCGTGCGACTGAGTGGTGCGACTGGGTGTGTCGTTCGACTGAGTCGTGCGACTGTGTGTATGTGTGCGAATGAGACATGCGTGCGAATGTATGTGTGCGATTGAATCATGCGAGCGAATGAATGTGTGCAATTGAGTCAGGTGACCGAATGAATGTATGCGATTTAGTGTGTATCGCACGACTGGAGTCCGATCGCACGAATGAAGGTTCAATCGTACGAACGAAGGTAATTCGAATGATTGAAGGTTGATTCGTGCGTATGGAGGTTGAGTCGTGCGAATGGGTGTTGTGTGGTACGACTGAATGCCAGTCATACGAATGAAGGTTCAATCGTACGAATGAAGCTGATTCGCACGATTGAGGGTTGATTCGTGCGTATGGAGGTTGAGTCGTGCATCTGGTCCTGCCATGCGACTGAAGTTGTTGTGTGTGATTTCCCTTCTTGTGCGTTGTGTGTATGTCGTGTGATGTTGACGTAACATTAACACAGTTGCCATTGTTCGGCCACAAAGATTAAAGTCAACGCTATAAAGCCCACAAATGCTATTTCAAATTAAATTAACTTAACATTTTACAAGTATCAATAATCGATTTGTAACTAATAATATTTATCAAATACTTCCTCAATAACAATAAAACTTTTACTCAAATATCATCAGCAATGGCGACAATGTCTAGTACTTGGATCTACATAAGAACTAGTACGTGTGTCTGTTTGTGTGTGTTACACGCGACCCAACCGATACAACCCGAACCGACCGATCATTATTATGCGCTTATTTCATATCATTAATGCTTAACAATAATTGTCAATAGGTGTTTGACCGTTCATTTGCATTCAACATTTGGATACATTGATCTTACATACTTACCACTTAACAAGTGAGTTTCGTGGCCCCTTTTTACGCTTATAATATTTCAATCACTTACAACTTGGGGGAAAAGTATACTCACCCATTTTCAATGCTGTACAACTTACTTACATTTTACATACATGGGATCAACGTGACACTGTTTTACAAGTACTTATCTGATACATGCTTGGGTCCGCTGTATGGTTCTATTTTTGCAACTGTTTAATTCCAGTGTAGGAACCGACGGATAGGTATTGGTAGTACTACTGGGTTGACACCCCCACCCTTGTTCGTTGGTATACTAGTAAGTACCATCAGCGGCCAGAAACGGGCCCTTGGGTGAATATATTCTGACAATATCTTTGTGTACGTCACTAGGTTTGGTTGCAAAGCTCATTGTCATGTGATTTTACTTGTTTATATAACTGTATTCACGGTATTCCACATCATTTACTATATACAACATCACTTACTTATTTACTATTTAAACCTGCGAGCTAACCAACAATTTTGTTGACCATTTTGAGCATATCTTTTCAGGTGATCATGCAAATTGAGGAATCTAGGTGTGCTGCCTTTGTGGAGACTCTAGGATGCATTTTTGGGACTAAACATATTTGACAAACAATCATTTTGATACAATGTTGTAGTCTGATAAACAATTATAATCTTTTGATACTTGTTCCCGGGTTGTGGGAATTTACATTACAATGTTATCTTCATGTGATTATGTGAATCGTTTATCATGTTTATGCTTATGGCTATGTTGTCGTGAATATTGACTAAACACGACACAAGTCCCCTTGTTGTCGGGTGTCGTCATGACACGCTTGTCATCATTTATTATATTGCTTCTCTATCGCTTACCATGTGTTATGACGATCCCAATCTCGTTACATCCCCGTGTTTCCACTTTTAGCGGGGGTGTGACATTACACCTCCGCCCCGAAGAAAACTAAGTGTGGGGAAGGGTCGTGTCGAATACCCGAAACTTCAACACGTCACCTGTACATAAATTTTCGTTGATTTTTTTAAACATTTTTTGGACCTCACAAGCACAAGCATGGGGTCGTGCCTCATGAATCACGGCCCGGTGTCTCTGACAAATTTTTTCCACGATCTTCGCTGACGACTCTGGAACGTTGCAACTCGAATTTAAGACGGATTCAGACAAGCACGGGACCGTGCCTGACCAAGCACGCCCCCGTGTTCACTTTTCACGACCTGTATATAAATACCACACTTGTTCCATTCTTTCATCACACTCATTCCTACTTAAAAACATTTGAAAAATGAAATAATCAAGTCATGGAAGTTCAAACTGGAATCCTACGACGAAATCGCGTTCTGAAACGCGAGAGCCAACGACTCAAGAATACTTCTTCAAGCTACATGAACTTATGAAGCAAATGACTAAAATGAACCTCGTTGCTTCCCAACGCTTAGCTGGGAACTTATCCAAAAAGTTCAAGAGATGGGCAAGGAACTCGTTTCCATTAACCGTCAGCTTGCGGAACTAAGCAACCGCACTTCTCACTATCCCATCCTGAACCTTCCACACGGAATGTATGGAGGCTTCTTTTAGAAGCATTGCGTGATGTGTTAGGTGCGCTGATGCGCATTAAAGAGTCTGGTTTTGTTGTTTCAGATTCTTGGCTTTTAACGTATCGTTTGACCGTAGGACCCTAGGAAATGTAATTTTAAAATTGGCTTGTGTTATTTAACTCCAGGATTATTTTCGTATCTTTTATGATGATTGGGAAGTGATAAAACTTAACCGGAAAAATTACGTAACGCGCGAAACTGAAAAAACGGAACAACAAAAGACTGAACCCGAACAACATAACGTGAGCACGCCCCCGTGCTCGACAATGAATGACACAACCTAACTTTTCTCAGCCTTTTGTCTTGTTCCCCATCAATTTTGCATGTTAAAAACCGAGCTCATTGCTTGCAATGTTCGTATCCATTTCCATTTTCACCTTATTTTCCATTTGTTCTTTCGTCTTTTCAAGAGTTCTTTCAAGAGTATTTGATCAAGAGGTTAGTATGCTAATTCCTATGACTATGATAGTCATTTACATGTAGTTAGGTGATAGGTCTCTAAACAACCAAAATCCTAGCAATTATATGTAAAGACTTGTACTTAAACGCATTATGGAATGATGAATGCTTTAAACCTTCTTGTTCATGTTTCTTCTTGTAGTTGATTAGTGTTAATTAGTATGTTTAGTTAGTTAATTAGTTTGTTTTCTTTTATTGTTAACAAGACTATCTTCATAATTCGTGGTGAAATCTTTGTTAATCATGTTCAAGTTACAAGAATTCATAAGTGGTGTTAAATACTATATATATATATATATATATATATATATATATATATATATATATACATTTGAGTATCTTGATACATATTTTTTATGCGCGTTAAAGAGTCTGGTTTTGTTGTTTCAGATTCTCAGCTTTTAACGTATCGTTTAACCGTAGGACCCTTGGAAATGTAATTTTAAATTTGGCTTGTGTTATTTAACTCTAGGACTATTTTCGTATCTTTTCTGATGATTTGGAAGGGATAAAACTTAACCGGGAAAATTACGTAACGCGTGAAACTGAAAAAACGGAAAAACAAAAGACTGAAACTGAACAACATAATGTGAGCACGCCCCTGTGCCTAAGGAGGCATGCCCCCGTGCTCGACAATGAATGACACAACCTAACTTTTTTCAGCCTTTTGTCTTGTTCCCCATCAATTTTGCATGTTAAAAACCGAGCTCATTGCCTGCAATGTTCGTATCCACTTCCATTTTCTCCTTATTTTCCATTTTTTTCATTAACCTTTTCAAGAGTTCTTTCAAAAGTATTTGATTAAGAGGTTAGTATGCTAATTCCTATGATTATGATAGTCATTTACATGTAGTTAGGTGATTAGGTCTCTAAACAACCAAAATCCTAGCAATTATATGTAAAGACTTGTACTTAAACACATTATGGAGTGATGAATGCTTTAAACCTTCTTGTTCATGTTTCTTCTTGTAGTTGATTAGTGTTAATTAGTATGTTTAGTGAGTTAATTAGTTTGTTTTCTTTTATTGTTAACAAGACTATTTTCATAATTCGTGGTGAAATCTTAGTTAATCATGTTCAAGTGACAAGAATTCATAAGTTGTGTTAAACACTATATATATATATATTTTTGAGTATCTTGAAATTTTAACAAGTTATTAAAATGCTAAACGTATAATCTTTGGTTTTTCAAGCAAGAATATGTTAAACCCATACTTAATCAAAGGTTTACAAACAAAACCACGCGTGCTAGAGTCAAGATTTCATGCCTAAACATGTTAACCGCACCCCCACGTTTCACAAGATGCACCCCCATGTTCAACAATTTTCCCTTTGATGTCAAATTTTCAACTATTTTTAAACATGAGTTGAATCATTATGGTGTTATGTCTTGTAAACACATGGTTTTCACTAATATCATGAAACTGTTCAAGAAATTTGTTTTGTATAGATTAACTTATTCTTAAAATTTCGAGATCATGGATCATCCCTACATACAATTTGAAGGGAGCTGTAAGGATTTCTTAAGTCTGATGCAACCCAAAACATCCAAAGTGTCTCTGCAACATGCACTAAGTACTGAAATAAAGAATGCTTCGGAAGTTTTACACAATACACTAGAAAAATCTCTAAGTGTAAAATCTTCCGAAGCCAAGACCAGTATCTTCCGAAGCCAAACATGAAGTCTTCCGAAGCCTCAGAGACAAAGTCTTCCGAAGCTTCAACCTATGAAGACAGATTTCTTCCAAAGACTTTTAGTACACATTAAGGACAATGTGAATTTCAAGTGTGGGGATGGGGGTAATGCATTTGACTTTGCTAGGTCCAAATTTAATATATTTTTTTAAAAAGATCACTTAACAAATAATTTTTGTGACAATAAACCAAAATCTAAAACAATTTTTGATAAACCAAATTATAAATATACGTTTTCGGGAAATAAATAAGTAAATTAACGACATCCAAAATAAAATTAAAATGTTTTTTGTGATATCCTTAAAAGCAATAATCTAGTAAAAATATTTAATCATATAAAATGAAACACTTTTACCAAATTTCATCAATATGTGAGTTTATTTTTTAGCCTTAAACAGCTTTTGCAAATTGCAATTCTACTTTCATTCTGGATTTAATTGAGGGTTTCATATGATACGTGTGATTAGAACTTTGGGTATACATTTCAAGACCTTAATTAGTATTTGTTGCATAAAAATGAGTTAAACATCAGGAAACCTTAACCATTCAAGCCCCAACCATTTTCGTTAATTTTCCTTACCCGAACATCAACCCTAGTTTGTCCCGTTGAGCTTAAACGTTTTTATCTTTCAATCACCCGAACCACCAAGTCACTTAACCAAAAAGCCTTCAAAAAAACACGTTTTCGTTAAAGACACATTTTTGGCTTGTTAAAAAAAATTTGGTCTTTTACCAGCAGACCTAAAAGAACTGGAATGCATTCTTTCGATTTTAAATTGCATTGTTGCCTTCACCACGCAAAACCGGGACTTCCCCCGGAAATCCGCGATCAACTTTTCAATCTCACATTCGACACAAGAAAGAAATAGCGAAAAAAGAAACAAGTTCCACCATTTTGTGGGATTTCAAAAAGTGCTATAAAGAGACGGGCAAAAAGATATGAAAGATGCTCGAACTGTGAAAATTGGTCTCATAATGGAAAATGCAAAAAGAACCAAACTGAGTCTCAATAAGAATACACAGAACTGATCCAATTGGGTGCTATTAGGCTTCAATCTAAACGATCCTTAAGAAAGGAAAGTTTTGTGTATCTTCGGGTAAAAGGTGAAGTACGATTTTTAAAATCAAAATACGGTCTTGACATTCTGACCTTGAACGAGTCCTCAAGTTAGTATATCCCTTCTAGCTTGAAGTATTGTATAGGGAACCTTTTATTGCTTTCCTTGTAGTTTACGTTAGAAAAATAAGCCAAGACCGCCGTCTTTAGCAATTACCCACTTTTTCCAAATATTTCATACCCGAGCCCGAGCCAAGTTACAACCCATCAAAGACCTAACGATTTATGCAAGTAAATATTTAAATAGGTGGAGATTTGATCCCTTAACAAGCATATAATTTCACACGTATTCATACTAGGCAATTGAGTGTATTAGTCATATTTAATCTTGATTATGACTCTATATATTTAGCTGAGTGTGAGTGCATCTTGTGAGAAGTGTGGATTTTTATATGATAATAATCTTTTTTTAACCAATCTATTTCTTTCTAGGATATCAATTTACATACGCTTAGAATGTTTATATTTGGATGAAATAACGTTTACTTGCGAATTTCTCGAAAGACATGTTTATTATTTGATTTATTTAGTTTTTGGTGGAATTGTCATTTTGAGTGATTTTTGCTTGAGGACAAGCAAAGTTCAAGTGTGGAGATGTTTGATGTGGTCCAAATTATACATAAAAATCCTATCAAAAGCACATCAATTATTCCCTAATATCTCCCTTAAAATAATGAATATGTACTTAAAAAATGTTAAATTATGTTTTTAGGTGTTTAAAAGGGCAAGATGGACAAAAGAAGCATATTTGACAAGAAATTAAAGTAATCCGAGCTTTGGAGTCCAAGCATGGGGCCATGCCTCATTAAGCACGCCCCCATGCCTTGCCAGAACACACCCCCGTGGTAAATTAACACACCCCCGTGTTTGGACATCTGATAGGACAAAAAGTAATGTCCCCTAAAAGTAAACACGGAGCCGTGCCCATCAAGCACGGGGTCGTGCCCCACCTTCAACACAGGGTTGTGCCCCATCAAGATCGAGGCCGTGCCCGACAGAACCTGCATGTACGAGCCGACCAACTTTCATAAGCATTGTACTAGCACGGGGTCGTGCCTTTTAGGCACGGGGCCATGCTTCAACACTCCAGAAAGCCTATAAATAGAAGCCTAAGTTCATCATTTTTGGCAATCTTTGGTGGGAGAGTTACTATGCATAATTCTCTCGGGAATCTAGTCTTAAAGATCATTTGGAGGCTCGGGAGGTGCATACAACACTTGAAAGAAGCTCGGGATCGTCTAAACGTCACCCATTGTGGATTATCGGTTTGATTGTTCCATTTGACCGAAGATTCCACATCTATCTTCTTTGTTATCTGTTGTTATGTTCAAGCTCATTATGAGCTAAACTCTTTTTATCATCCTAATCAGATGAAACGTATGTAATTTGTGATACACTAATGGTGTGATGTATATTATGTTAATGATATGGTGGTCTTGGAAACCTATTTATGGGTAGCATCTACATTTGAACGGGAAGTTATAAATAATTGATTTGTGATTGTGATTGTCATACACAATTGAAAAATGTATGATCAACTTTCATTCGCAAAACTGGTCTTCATACTAAATCCATGGCTAATGAAATAGAAATGGTTATTAGAAATCATAGCACTTTAACTTTCTAATCATTTGCAGGTTCCCTTTTATTAGTTTGAGAAATCTTCAGTAATTGTTACGGTTTTCTAAAATTAATGGTATATTAGGAAGGAACCTGATCAACTCTCTTTTTAACATTAAGTTATGTTTTCAGAAATCGTATGTCAAATAGGTCACAAAAGATTTACCTACATTACTAGGGCTTTGATCTAAGCAGTAAAACTCAACCTTACGTGATCCTAGTCACTACAGAGCAGGATAGACAAGAAATCGCGCCAGCTCATCTTTATAAACATTAACATAAATACATTAATCAATATCTTTAAATCACACCACCAATTCATCACAGTTACATAAGTTGAGTCTAATTAGAATGATAACCTTTATTCCCTGGTTATAAATCCAAACGCTTCAGTCCTAGTTTACTTTATTTTTATTATTGTTTTTAAACCCTAAAAATCATTCCAATGCAACTTTCATTTTCTTTAACAAAAACCAAATCTGATAGTCAAACATCAAGTTTGTTTAGTAGGCTAGGTGTGTCCACGAATTGATACTCGGTTCTTACCAACGATATATTACCACACGACAGGTACACTTGCCTTTTGTGTGTTTGATTTAGTAGTTGCAATAACCAATTAAAACTGAATCTGTGCGAAAAATATGCATCAAAATATATACTATCTGTATCGCATCAGTCTCTATCCACCATGGATGAGCACATAAGGGTGATCAAGCAGAAGATTAAAAGAGGAAAGCTCATTGACTTACACTCCCTACCAAGTCAAGCCCCTCAAGAAGTGGAGGTTAAGGTTGAACCATTTTAGACAACATAACCTGGACCTCTTGTTGAACCTCCGCAAGCTTCATCTTCTGATCCACAGTAGGGTTAAACTCCCACTCCTTCTAGTTCATGGTGTAAAATTGGTGCTTTGGAAGTACATATTAGAAATGCTTTGGAAGTTTTACACCATGAACCAAGAAATGAAGACAGATTTCTGTTGAAGACTTTTGAACACATTGATTTATATAATGTACTTTACCATAAAGCTAGACCATTTTCCACCGCGACTCTATTCAGTCACCAACTTACACAAGTTGGTGAAAAGGTCTATGCTTATAGTAACTGTGTATTGAGGTCCTGAGTCCTTTTTCTTTCTACTTTATGTACTTTTATCCTTTTTGTAATATATTAGGATGTGAGCTATGGCTTGTCACAGTCATTAGTCAAAAGGCAATCTGCTTTTTGACTCTACATTTCATTTTGTTGTCTAGTTCAAATGTTTCCAGCTAGCCTTCTAAGTATGGCCGACTGTAGGATGTAGTATAAAGTATCTCAGGTCCTTGTATCTTTCCTTATATTTTGTAACACTTAAAGAACTTGAGAGCAATATACAACATTCTTGAAAACCATATACTTGTGTTGTTTGTTCTTGTTCTGTCTCATATTTTCTTGTGTTCTTAGTATCAAACTAAACTTGTTTTGAGTTCACTATTTGACCTGTTAAGTGTTCTAAACACTCTCCTCATTGTGTGTTGTGTTGTAAGCAACCATCCCTTAAACGGTCCTACATAAGGTATCTAAGATAAAATTCTATCTTTGATTTAGTAGTCATGACATGTCCATGACTTACCTTTTGGCATCAACTAAAGATGGTAATTGTACTAACTAATAGGGAGGAATAGTGGGATAAAGTATAGTCAACTATATGGGCATGGGAAAGCACCATGCAGTATCTCAGAGGTAGCAGCGATCTGTCAGAGGAATCATACTTATGTCCACCGGATCATAGTAGGTTCTTCCGAAGGTTAACTGGCTTCAAAAGAACAAGTTCTTCCGAAGCCACTTATAATATGGAAGAGACTACTTCGAGACTTATGATGTACTTCAAGACGTCATGCTTCGAAAGTCATTGTCTTGAATTCTTCTAATTGTTGAACTTCCGAAGAAAGGAGACTTTGTCTTCGGAAGTTAGAGTTCCTCTTCGGAAGTTCTTTCAGCCTTCTTCTTCATAAGTGCAGCTTTTGCCTTCGGAAGCTCTTTCATAGTTGTACTAATATTGTTTCTAAGTGTTTGTTTTGGTTGTACCTGCCTTACATAATCCAACAATCTTCCCACGAGAAAGAGGACATAGGTTCCAGACACCTTGTCATCTAAATTGAAGATGTTCTTCCTTTATTGCTTCAACCCAGCTTCCATCTATTAGAGCGTCATCAACTTTTTTTCTCAATCTGGGACAAGAAGGAAGAGTGTAAACAAACATATTTTTATCATGGGTTTGTCCTCTTGTTCTCACACCAGTCTCAACATCTCCAATTATGTTTATGGAAAGATGTGACTTGTGGATTCTTAGTTGAGGAATCATAGTAAGTTGATTTAATAGATCTAAATTAGAGAAATATAAATCTAGTTATTGAGTATCACCTACCATATCAGCACACTTATCAAGAGTGACTTGACCTATAGAGTGTGTGACATCATTTATGTTTTCTTTATTGGAGAGGTTGTCAGCATTAAGGTATTCTTGATAACTTTCACCATTAGCGTCTTCCCCTGAATTAGAAATCCATTCATTTGAGTATCGTGACTCATTGTTGTAAAAGTAGGCACCCTAAATATATCAACTGAATAGTTTGTCATGGTTGCTCTAAATGGATTTCCACATGCAGTGCTTCTTACCACTGGAGCTAAATGGATTCTATCATTTGGTCTTCTTCTAGATGCATATATTCCTAGTTTATGAGCTTAAATGTAAAAGTCTTTCATGTCTTACACATATGTAATGAAATGGTTAAATGAAATATAATATGTGATTGATGCTTATTCATGTTTATTTATTTCACATTATTATTGTGTTGAAGTGTAATGTATATGTATGACCATATTATATAGGTTTGAGGTTATTGTGCACAGTTCTTAGTCTATAATGATTGAGAAATGTGTTCAACCTAGTCGAATGAGTCTTCATGCTAATGGACTATACTTATGGACCATACGCATGAATACATCATGCTTATGAACTAGTCGCACGACTGAACCAGGAGACTGGATCAGTCGTACGAATGAGAAATAAGATTGACTCAGACGCACAGCTGAACCTCAGTCGTGCGTATGACTCAATCGCATGATTCAGTCGCACGAGTGAACCATGCTAATGGTTCAGTAGTACGATTGGAAACCCCTAACCTATAAATACCACTTAATTTGTGGTAAAACATAACAATTGAAAACACTTGATATTCTTACGAACCCTAGCCGTCCAGAACGTCCAAGGAAGCCTTTCATAGATCATTTCGGATCGATCTCTATTCGTTCTTAACATTTAGTTTCAATCATACATCAATCGGGTAATTGTTCTCACTGATTGGATCGCCAATCAAATAGGATATCGCACTATTTGATCCGGTATAAACGCAGAATCAGTTAGTACTCCGTACGTACACGGTTCTAACAAGTGGTATCAGAGCCTTGGCTCTTGATTTTGTGTTTGATTCAATTAGAATTGTGTCAAAACTCACGTTTTAACTCAAAAGAGTCATCTTTTTGAGTCCACATGTGTTTTTCGTCGTTTCCAGGCATTAAAGTTGAAGTTTTTCGTCATACGGCAGATTAGGCTTTCTAGGTAAATCGTAATTCGTGTCTAAGTGCAAAAAATTCGAATTTTCCAAACACAGCAGCCTTCAGTCACACGAATAGGTCATTCGTACGATTGAACCCATTTGCACACTCCATCCGCACGACTGAACCCCAGTCGCACCCTTTATTTGCACGATTGAACCACTTCAGTCGTTTGAGTCCATTCGCCTTGTCCATACGCACGACTGAATCCAATCGTACGATTGAATTCATTCGCACGATTGAAGTTGTCCTGTTCTCAAAGTACAAAGTTCATACAAATGGAAGATCAACTTTCAGCTTTTACTACCGGGAAGGACTCACGCATCCAGAACCTTCTGCTTCTGGAGAATGAGGTTGGAAATCATAATAAACCGCCGAAGCTTATAACATTGGATGACTATCCACAATGGAAACAGCGGTTCGAGATTTACCTAAATGGAGTGGATCCAAATCTCTGGACTTTTATAAAGACTGGTTACACGGTACCAGTGAGTGCAAATGGAGTAAAGTTGACGTTAGGTGGAATGAGTGAAGCTCAGAAGATTCTTTACAATGTTGAGAATAAAGTTTATGCTCTGCTGAATCAGTCAATCCTGAAAGACATCTTTCACCAATTTTTTGAGAACAAGCAGGCCAAAAAGTTGTGGGATGCATTAGATAAGAGATACGAAGGGAATGCAATGTTAAAGAAACTGAAGACTAAGGCTCTCAAGAAGGAGTTTGATAACTTTTCTCCTATAGGAAATGAGAGCTTGGATGACATCATCGACAGGTACTACCATCTTATGAGTGAGCTACACACTCATGGTGTAACGACGTCTATGGAAGATAAAGTTTCAAGCTTTGTAGATGGTTTGCCTGAGAAATGGGATTCATTTGTGTCCAACTTGAGACAAAACGACATACTTATTACGTTGGACATAAATGACTTCATCTTGAAGTTAAGGGAGGAGGAACTGAGGATGAAGTACAAGTCCAAGAAAGGATCTTACGTTCAGAATCCTTCACTATATAACTCAGTTCCCACTCCAAGGGGTTCAGGAGCACCACTACAAACAGCATTTGTGTCCAGTTCCGCGGCTCCTTCCCAAACCACTGCTTCAGGACCCGAAACTGTAAATCCAGGAACATCAAACTTGAATCAAATCATGAAGAATTAGATCAAAATATGATGAACACAATGAAAACCCCTTTGATCTCTCTTGATTGCTAATAATATTGTTTACAAGTAAATCCCTCAATCAATTGGTCATTCAACCATTAACCAAAACCTAATGACAATTAACCTATTTATAGTCTAGACTAAGATTCACTAATTGCACTTAACTCCCTAGACTTAGGCTAATTAATACAAAATTACATATTAAGCATAAAAATGACTAAAAATATATTTTGTTCACACAAAATATATTTATTACAATAAAACTCCTAGTCATTTAAATCTTCAACGTCTTGTCTCGGTTCCTCGTCTCGAGCATGTCGGGTTTGACTTTTGTTGACTTTGACCATGACGTTGACTTTTGTTGACTTTCATTGTGTTGATAATATAGACTATCTTTTCCAGCTCCAACAATACTCCCCCTTAGTCTATCATTATCAACGTCTTCATACGAATTCAGCCCCGAGAAATCAACTGTAGAAAGATCTTCAAATTAAAGCTTTTTGAATTTGATGAGAAAAGTTATTCATCTCATAAGCTCCCCCTATTTATATGCTCCCCCTTTACGAGTGCATCCTTTGTGAGGAATATGGAACAGCTTTCTCAAATCTCTAATCTTGAGTGCTTCAGAAGATGTAGGAGGAGGATTCCTAGCTCGGTATCTTCTGCAAACTTGAGGAACAGGTTCTCTGATCAGGTACACTGCTCAACTGATGATCGGCCATCACTTACAGCAAAAATCTGAAACACATTCTCAAACACAATCTCGACATTTCTAATTAGATCATTTCATTTTAACAAAATAAACTCGTGTTTATTTGTGTTTGAAAACAAGCAAACTCGTGTTCGGTTGTACGCAATTTCTGTGAAATGCATGAAAATGATAAAATTGTAACAGCATAATATGGAAGACCTAAAAAATTTGAAAAGAAATTTTATTGTATTTTTCTATTTTTTATTATATACATGTATTATAACATATTTTATATCTATTATATAATTTTTGGTGTTTTTTTTTGTTTTTTTTTGTTTTTTTTTAAACGAGAACTGAATCGATCAAGAGATCATATCCTCAAGATATACTTTAGCACAAAGATGAATTTAATCATCGACAAGCAATGAGATCACACTGATAACTAAATCTAATCACAGTCTTTAAATGATTTTGAAATTCTCAAACAGATCAATAACGATTGCTGATATGTTTGTCCACTTAAACTCATGCCCTATCTTTTTCAACAAGCAGTAGATGATTCGTTAAGGTTCGATTAAATACTTTAGAATGCTAGGACCCCACAATCATTTGGCAAAAACCCTCACCCAACCTCAGGATTTCTTGAATTATGAATCAATCTTCATAGAGCAAGGCGTGTGCATTAGTGTGCAAGTGATTATCAACAGAATATAGCATTCTGTGAATTAGAAGATTTGACACTACTTAGACCAAAATGGTGAGAGCTCCAGGTCTATACTCACGTATAACAAAGGAGATGACCATTTAATCATGTGCCGATGAGAGCTCCAGGTCAGTACTATCGTACAGCAGAGGAGATCATCACTCCAGGTCAGTACTTCCGTACAGCAGAGGAGATTAGCACAAACACAAGACACATAAATACACCAATCACGGCTCAAAGATATGGCTTATATGATGTGTATCATGGTGGGAGAAAGATCAATTCTCAATCCAATTTTTGTCGGGACTCAGTTTTTGTGTAGGCCAAAATGATTGCGTAAATCCAGACATTCTAAAGCATATATTTTAATTTAAATCATCATACTGCTGTCTACTTTATTCTTCAGGCTGAGTCTACCAAGCATATCATTAAAGAATCTGATTGTTTTTCTTTTATTTACAATTAAAAATAAGACGTAAATCAGATAACAGCATCAGTTACTATCATTTCTCATTTTAAAAATACAAGTCATGCAAAAACAAGCATTTCAAGATGATATATAATCATTTCTCAATCATCTCAATCAAGTTCTCAGTACACTTTTCATTTTTTTACTTATACTCTCCCCCCTAAATTTTTATTTTTTGCAAACTTGTTTTTTTTATTTTTATTTATTATTTATTTTTTGTTTATATATTTTTTTATATTTTTTTATTATTTTTTTAATTTTTTTTTTATAAAACTGTACAAAAATAAAAATTTATCAAAGAAAGTCTTCCAAACTACACTGATATAATGATAAAAAAATGAATGCTCAAGAAATATGCAGTGATTGTGAAGTGAGAACGGTGATTGTGTAGATAAAAATCCAGATTGTGGATAAAATACCATGACCTTAACCTGTTTGTTCCGCCTCAAATTTGAATCAAGAACAATCTCTGTGAGTAAACCGGATTACTAACAGTCCTCCTGAATTGTTCCTGCACTCATTAACAAATTAGTTAGAAAGGGAAACCCAGGCCATCGTAGTCCTGGAAGTTCCTTTTTCATCAAGATAAGTAACAAGCTTCTGCACACAACCGTTTAAACAATGGGGGATTGTTGTATCCTTCTTTTTAATTTGCCAAATTTGCTTCGGTTCAATTAACTTGGATTTGAATGAATTAAATTTGGAAATCATTTTCTGTTTAAGACCGGAAGGAAAAGAATTTGGTTTGAAACCTTTGTTCATTTTAATCTTTGAATCATATGAAACCGGCTTCACATGAAAAGGTTTGGATGGAGGGTTTTTCATCCAACCATTCAAAGATGTGTGCTTTTTACCTCTTGATCCAGAGAAGCAACCCGTGTTGCCTTTACCGTCTCGAACATTCTTTTTATACTTACATTCAGAGAACCAATTTGTTTTGCCTTTACCATTCGTAGCAAGCCTTTGAGGACATTTCCTTACCACATGCCCTTCTTTTCCACACTCAAAACAAGCCTTGAAAAGCTTTTGATTCTTTGTAGTCCCGTGTTGTGGAGGTGGTGATGAGGATTTCTTGGAGCTTGTAACAGATTCTTGCTTGTTCTGTAGTTTCTCGTGCTGAGCAGTGAATGAGATCTTTTCTGATTTACTGGGATGCTTTGCAATTGGAGAAGAGATCCGTATTGGTCTTGATTCAACTTTTGGAAGCTTTTGTGACTTGACAATGTCAGGAGATATCTTGATCTGTGAGGAACCAACACGCTCCTCTGTGATTGATTCATCATCTGAGCTTATCCAGTCTCGTATACACAGATCATTCTCCAACGGATCTTGATTGACATCTCCTATCGTGTTGGCTTCGCTTGTAGGATTCTTATTGCCTGATGATTCAACAATTGTTCCTTCTTTAACAAACCTGACTGGAACAAACGAAGGAATGCTACCTGATTTGAATTTGTTGAAGAAAGTTGGAGAAGAAACTGATATTGGTGTTTGAGCATCAGAAGTGGAATCGTTATTAATCTTCTTATCAGACCCTTGCTTGAGGAATCCCAAACCTACAGGAGAATCCTGCACATCTCTAACCTCTTTAAGATTAACACTGCTTAGACCTGCATTTAAACGATTAGTTTTTGCAGCTTCAATCAAATCATTTGTTGAATGAGGTCTGGGAATTGGTGAATAACATAAAGTAGAAGGAGGTGGAACTGAATTAAATACAGTTTCACCATCAGATTTATATCCAATCCCATGTTTTACCCGCACTCCTTGTTGTTTAGCAATAAGCTCATCCTTTTTCATGTGTGAAAGGGTCCATTTATCAAGCTTTGTTTGAAGCTGGTTGTTTCAAATTGAGCTAAAACAGCCCTTTCTTTCAAAATATTAATTCAACGTTACGCTCCAAAAATGGTTCTTCTTAAAAGATCATTTTCAGCCAATGCTTCATTAAGTTTTCTTGAAAAAGCAATTTCATTTTTCTTTGATTCCTGATTGATTGTTTTTATTGTTTTTCATTTTCCAATAACAATCTGTTTGCCTTATAAATCCCAAATAACCGGATTTTGCATGACGAAGAACACATATCCTGAACAGTCTCATAAGGAAGACCCATGATAGTTCGTTCTGCAGCTAAGCTCTTTTCACAGTTGCAAGCCCATGTGATTCTTGTTGTTCCTTCTTTTAACTTCAGCATCTTGTCAACCTCAGACTCTTTCTCTCTTTTATCAGCTTTCCAACCTTATCATCATCGATTCTCATAGACTCTGGTTTACTGTCATTGTCGACTCTTAAAGCTTCACGATTCTCTTCAACAGTTTCTTTGAATTTAGAGTTTAAATCGAATCAGTTCTCAATAACTTCAACTTTCAATCATCTTGTTTGTAATCAAGTATGCTTGTTACAGAAGACAAGATCAGTATTAAGGCATGGGTTTGATGTGGGAACACGGGCTTGCTGAAATTTGGTTCTTTGGATATCCAATCGAGAGATTTAGCTTGTTGATCATATCCATAAGTTTTGTGTCGACATAACCTCTTTCTTGCTTCAGCATTTAACTTGATGATTCCATGCAGACGGAAGAGAGTCTAGAAGCTTTTTGAATCTGTTCATGATTACTGAGATCAGAACAGGCTTTTTAGATTATTTGCCAACTTTAAGAATCGATCAATCAAATCTGACAATTTTTCTTTCTTCTTGTGCAAAAGAGTAAAAACAGGCTCTGGTGCTGTTGTGAGATTATCTGTGTTCTGTAAAGTCTTCTGAATGAGAAATTATAGGTCGGTAAAACAATAT
>JACVEC010000073.1:0-116064 GCA_025215565.1 Flaveria ramosissima | reverse complement strand
TGAATGTATCGCAGCAGCGGGTCTCGTATCTGACTGCTTTTTGTTTTGCTCGAGTTGAACCCTCCGGTTCCAATCCGCTCCCAAAATGCTTTCCTCATTGCACCACTTTTCGCGTCTCTACTTTCCTCGTCCGGGAAGGTATGATACGCCGGCATTCCAGATATAGCCTCCTCCTCCATTTCTTGTTCCGTGTATATTCCAAGATAGACACCGAACAAGGCAATGGATGTTTTATGCCAATTCCCAGCTAATCTGAATGAAACTGCATTTTCATCCCAAGGATCGGAGTCTTTCATGCTGAATTTAAAAGATGCTAAAAATTCAAGAGTCAGTTCATAAACGGAAGGTCTATTTTGTGAAAATAAACGTTTCCACTGAACACTTAATAAATTATTATATCTTTCTAGCTGTACGACTGCCGCTAGTGTTTCTTCATCTGCTTGTAAGTGGGATCTTTCGACCCTTTGTAGCAATCTTTGAAGTCTATCATGACACCATCTCTCGCGGCTCCCTCCAAAATGTAAGTAGGGATGTTCCATGATCCTGAAATTTAAAAATAAATTAATCTATACAAAACAAATTTCTTAAGCAGTCTCATGATGTTAGTGAAAATCATATGTTTTTCAAGACATAACATCATAATGATTCAATTTATGTTCAAAAATAGTAAAGAATTTATCATCAGGAAAAAAAATTTGAACATGGGGGTGCGCTTTGTACAACGTGGGGGTGCGGTTAACATGCTTGGGCATGAATCTTGACTCGAGCAATCGTGGTTTTGTTTGTAAATCGTTGATTAAGCATGGGTTTAACATTTTCTTGCTTCAAAAATCAAAGATTATACGTTGAACATTTTAATCATTTGTTAATAATTCAAGATACTAAAAAATATATTGTTTTACATCACTTGAGAATTCTTGTAACTTGAACATGATTAACAAAGGTTTCACCACGAGTTATGAAGATAGTCTTGTTAACAATAAAAGAAAACAACTAACTAACTAACTAACTAAACATACTAAATCTAACTAAACACACTAATTAACAATAATCTACTACAAGAATAAACATGAACAAGTAGGTTAAAAACATTCATCATTCCATAACACGTTTAAGAACAAGTGTTTACACATAATTGCTAGGATTTCGGTTGTTTAGAGACCTAATCACCTAACTACATGTAAATGACTTTCATATCAAAGGAATTAGTATGCTAACCTCTTGGTCAAATACTTTTGCAAGAACACTTGAACAAATGAAAGAAAAATGGAAAAGAAGATAGAATTGAAAGTGGATACGACTTTGCAGACACATTAGCTCGGTTTTTATCATGCAACATTGAATGGAAAAGAATAAAAGGCTGAAAAATGGCAGGTGGTGTCAATTCTTGTCGAACACGGGGGCGTGCCCCTTTGAACACGGAGCCGTGTTCAAGTACAATGTTCGGTTTAGTCTTTTGTTGTTCCGTTTTTCGGTTTCGCGCGTTCTGTAGTTTTCCCGGTTAAGTTTTATCACTTCCAAATCATCAGAAAAGATACGAAATAGTCCTATAGTTAAATAACACAAGCCAATTGAAAATTGCATTCCCTAGAATCCTACGGTTACACGATACGTTAAAAGCCGAGAATCTGAAACAGCAAAACCAGACTTTTTAACGCGCAACAGCGCACTTAACACATCACAGAATGTTTCTAAAAGAAACCTCCACACATTTCGTGTGGAAGGTTTGGCATGGGATAGTGAGAAGTGCGGTTGCTCAATTCTGCGAGCTGCTGGTTAATGGAAATGAGTTCCTCGCTCATCTGCTGAACTTTTTGGATTAGTTCAGCTAAGCGTTAGGAAGCAACGAGGTTCATTTCTGTCAATTGCTTGATCAGTTCATGCATTTTGAAGAAATACTCTTGAGTTGTCGGCTCTCGCGTTTCAGAACGCGGTTTCTTCGCAGGATTCCAGTTTGAGCTTCCGTGACTTGATTCTTTCATTTTTAGACGTTTTTTAGCAGGAATGTGTGATGAAAGAATGGAACAAGTGTGGTATTTATACACAGGTCGTGAAGAGTGAACAAGGGGGCGTGCTTAGCTAGGCACGGCCCCGTGCTTGTCAGAGATCGTCTTAAATTCGACTGCAACGTTCAAGCGTCGTCAAGCGGAGATCGTGGAAAAATTTTGTCAGAGACACGGGGGCGTGCTTGATGGGGCACGGCCCCGTGCTTGTGCTTGTGAAGTCCTAAAAATTGCTAAAAAGTGAGAAAAATTATGTACAGGTGCCGCGTTTAAGTTTCGGGTCTTCGGCACGACCCTTCCCCACACTTAGTTTTCGTTGGGGTGGAGGTTTAATTCCTCCGCCAAGAAATCTTGGTTGGTCCATCGTTATACGGTTTCAAACGATGACCATTTACTTTGAAACTTAAACCTGCGTGGTTGTAAATTTCAATGGCACCATTCAGAAACACGTTTTTGATCGTATAAGGTCCAGACCAACGTGATTTCAGTTTTCCGGGAAATAAACGTAAACGAGAGTTATACAGTAAGACACGTTCTCCCACATGAAATTGTTTTGTGCTCTTTAATCGAGCGTCGTGGAATTTCCTTGTCTTTTCTTTGTAAACCCTAGCGTTTTCGTACGCTTGTTCCCTCAATTCCTCCAATTCGTGAATTTGTAGGAATCGATTCTTTCCTGCAAGGTCTTGGTCCAGGTTTGCTGCTTTAAGTGCCCAAAAGGCCTTGTGCTCTAGTTCTACAGGTAGATGACACGACTTCCCATAAACTAGTTTAAACGGTGTTGTGCCGATGGGAGTCTTATAGGCTGTTCGAAAAGCCCATAATGCATCATCTAACTTGATAGACCAGTCCTTGTGATTTTGACCTACAGTTTTCTCAAGGATTCGTTTGATACCTCGGTTAGTGACTTCGGCTTGCCCATTCGCTTGTGGATGGTAAGCAGTTGTAAAGCGATGGTGAACTCCATAACGTGCCATTGCTCTTTCAAGCTGATTGTTACAGAAATGAGTTCCTCGGTCACTAATCAGAGCTTTGGGGGTACCAAAACGAGAAAATAGTTTCTTAAGGAATTTGACAACGTTCCTGGCATCATTGTAGGCAGGGCTTGAGCTTCAGCCCATTTTGAAACGTAATCAACTGCTACCAAGATGTAACGATTGCCAAATGACACCGGAATGGCCCCATGAAATCAATACCCCATATATCAAATATCTCGCATACTTGAACTGGTTTCTGAGGCATCTCATCCCGTGTTGAGATATTGGTTGCTCTTTGACATGCATCACAGGTGCGTACCATGTTATGAGCATCTTTGAAGATCGTGGGCCAGTAAAATCCAGAGTCGAATACTTTCTTGGCTGTTAAGGTTGCTCCATGGTGTCCTCCTGTGGGTCCTTCATGACAGTGCCTTAGAATTTGTTCTGCTTCACTTCCGTATACGCATCTTCGAATGAGTTGGTCTGCACCGATTCTGAACAGATACGGATCCTCCCAATAGTAATGTTTGATATCAGTAAAGAACTTCTTCTTTTGCTGATAAGTCATTCCTTTGAGAAGGATTCCGCTTGCTAAGTAATTCGCAAAATCGGCGAACCAAGGATGTTCATCGATTGAGGATTGAATGTGCATAAGGAATTCATGAGGAAAATTGTCGTTTATTTTGGCTTCCTCAGTTTGTGAAGGACTTGAATCCTCAAGACGCGAGAGATGATCAGCCGCTAGATTTTCCGCTCCTTTCTTATCACGAATTTCGATATCAAATTCTTGAAGCAGAAGAATCCAACGAATCAATCTCGGCTTTGCATCTTGTTTGTTGAACAAATAACGAAGGGCTGCATGATCGGTGTAAACAATTGTCTTTGAAAGGATGAGATACGAGCGGAATTTATCGAACGCGAAAACTACCGCAAGAAGTTCTTTTTCGGTGGTAGTGTAGTTTTCTTGTGCGTCGTTTAGGGTTTTGCTCGCATAATGAATTGGGTGAAATTGCTTGTCTTTCTTTGTCCTAATACAGCTCCTACCGCGAAATCGCTTGCATCGCACATGAGCTCAAATGGTAGTGTCCAATCTGGGGAAACCATGATTGGAGCAGTTACCAATCTCTCCTTAAGCAATTTGAATGCACTAATGCATTCATCAGAAAATACGAATTTCGCGTCTTTTTCCAGGAGTTGAGTCATTGGTCGAGCGATTTTTGAGAAATCTTTAATGAAACGACGGTAGAATCCTGCATGTCCTAGGAAACTTCTGATGTCTTTCACGGTTGTGGGATGCGGAAGTTTAGAAATAGTGTCGACTTTGGCTTGATCGACTTCAAGCCCCGCTCGAGAGATTTGGTGTCCTAACACTATTCCTTCCGTAACCATGAAGTGGCACTTTTCCAATTTAAAACAAGGTTGGAGTCTTCACATCTAACCAGCATCTTTTCCAGGTTTTCAAGACATTGCTCAAATGAGTTTCCAAAGATGGAGAAATCATCCATGAAAACTTCCATTGAGTGTTCAATCATGTCATGAAAAATTGCTACCATGCATCTTTGAAATGTAGCAGGAGCATTACACAAGCCAAAGGGCATTCGCCGATAAGCAAATGTGCCATATGGACAGTGAATGTTGTCTTTTCTTGATCTTCGGGAGCAATAGGAATTTGAAAATAACCTGAGAAACCATCCAGAAAACAATAGAACATTTTTCCAGACAATCTCTCAAGCATTTGGTCGATGAAAGGAAGAGGGAAGTGATCTTTCCTTGTGGCGTCATTGAGTTTGCGATAGTCTATGCAAACTCTCCATCCTGTAACCGTACGAGTGGGAATAAGCTCATTCTTCTCGTTAGTTACAACAGTCATTCCTCCTTTCTTTGGAACAACTTGGACGGGACTGACCCAAGGCGAATCAGAAATAGGGTAAATCAAACCGGCATCTAGCAGTTTGATTACTTCTTTCTTCACCACCTCTTGCATGCTCGGGTTTAAACGTCTTTGAGGTTGAATGACGGATTTGAAGTTCTCCTCCATCAATATTTTATGAGTGCAAAAGGATGGATTGATTCCCTTGATGTCCATGATTTTCCATGCAATTGCTCGTTTGTGTGCCTTAAGCACATTGAGCAACTTGTTCTTCTCATCAATTGATAAGGCGGATGAGATTATGACAGGAAGTTGAGATGTGTTTTCAAGAAAAGCGTATTCGAGATGAGATGGAAGTTCTTTGAGCTCTAAGACTGGAGGGTCTTCGATAGAAGGTTTGGCTTTTGGTTCTAAGTCTTGCTCAATGATCTCAAATGCTTCTTGATGAAATGATGTTTCGTCAACTTCAAGTTCTGGAATGGTTTGGTTTTCACAGATGGGTTCGGTGATTGTGACTTCTATTAATTGAGTATTGCAAGCTTCATTTTGAAGGGCTTCCTTCAAATGACGGCTTATGATCGAATCGCAAGCATCAACGTAATAGAGTGAGTCATCATGATGTTGAGGGTGTTTCATGGATTGGCCTATATCGAAAGTTACTTCCTCCTCGTCTACTCTAAGCGTGAGTTTGCCTGTACAAACATCAATGAGGGCTCGAGCAGTCGCTAAGAAAGGTCGACCTAGGATAAGAGGAACATTTTTGTCCTCATCCATGTCTAGGATCACAAAATCAACGGGAAATACGAATTTGTCAATTTTAACTAAGAGATTTTCAACGATGCCCCTCGGATATTTGACAGAACGGTCAGCTAACTGGATGCTCATACGGGTAGGTCTAGGTTCACCTAAGTTTAATTTTTCAAAAACCGCATAAGGCATAAGGTTAATGCTAGCACCTAAATCAGCTAACGCATTACTGACAGAAAGATTTCCTATTAGGCAAGGTATGGTGAAACTTCCTGGATCAGTCATCTTTTGAGGTAGTTTGTTTTGAAGAACTGCAGAGCATTCCTCATTCAAAACTACGTGTGATAACTCTTCCACTTCTTTTTTTTTGACAAGACACCTTTTAGAAACTTAGCGTAGTTTGGCATTTGTGCTAAGGCCTCCACCAAGGCAGATTGATGTGGAGTTGCTTGAACAACCCAAGGAATTTGCCATATTGTGCCTCCATTCTTTGTTGTCTCAAACGACCTGGATATGGAGGTGGTGGAACATAAGGTGGTGGTGGAACGTATTTCTTTGCTGGTTCTTCAATAACAACAGGTTGCTTTTGCTTATCACTCGCATTACTTGGAGTTTCAGTTTCTACTTCTTCAAGGATGGGTTGTAATGCGGGTGCATCACCTTGAGTGGTTTTGCCACTCCTGGTGGTGATGGCTTTGACTTGAGCATTAGGGTTTGTCACAGTGTTTTGGGCAAAGCTCCTTGAGGTCTTTCAGAGAGTTGTTGTGCTATTTGACCTACTTGGTGCTCTATGGTCTGTAATGATGCTTTGTTGCTTTTGATGTCAGCTTCGTTTCTTTGGAACCTCTCCTCATTTCTTCGATCAGATTTTCGGATGTACTCATCTGTGGCTTGTGTGGTTAACAACAATTGTGTAATAAGTCTTCCATTGATGATGCTCCACGGTCTTGGTTACTACTGCTTGGACCTTGGTATGGTGGTTTCTGTTGTTGGTAAGGTGGCCTTCGGTTGAATCCAGATGATTGTTGGTTACTGCCAGCATCTCTGTAATTCGAGTTGTTTGTTGTTTCTCAATTTGAATTGTATGAGTTGTTTGGGCCTCCTACGTAGTCAACATCTTCAACCATCATAACGCCTTGTGGGCACTCGTTGGTCTTGTGTGAATTTCCACATGTGTTGCATCGTGTTGGAGTTTTTTTAGCTCGCTTTGCAATTGTTCAAATTTTTTGGTTAGAGCTTCTAATTGGGCTGCAATTAGGGTTTCAGAGTCTACTTGATGAATACCTTTAGAACTGGGTTTGGTTCTTAAAGGATTGTAAGCAAAGCTCTTCTTAGCTGCTCTTTCTAAGGCTTGATATGCTTCTGTTGGCGTGACACTTCCAAAATCTCCTCCCGCACTTTGGTCTACTGCTTGCTTGTGGGCTCCGCTAATCGCATCGTAAAAGGTTTGACACTGCAGCCACAGATCAAGTCCGTGATGTGGGCATCTCCGAAGGAGACCTTTATATCTCTCCCATGCTGCGTAATGATTCATCGTCGTCTTGACGGAAACTTGTGATGCTGCTTCTTAGTTTGGCAGTACGATCGGGTGGAAAGTATTTCAAAAGGAATTGTTTAGCCATTCCCGCCCATGTGGTGATGGAACCAGGCGGAAGTGAATCAAGCCAATCGATGGCTCGGCCTCGAAGTGAAAATGGAAAAAGTCTTAGTCGAATGGCGTCGTCTGAACAGTTATTGATTTTGAAGGTCGCACAGATACGAAGGAATCGTGAGATGTGAGCATTAGGGTCTTCGTCTTGTAACCCATGGAACTGAACAGAGTTTTCTACAAGTTGGATAATACTAGACTTAATCTCGAAATTGTTGGCCGCTATTGCTGGTTGGACAACACTAGACTCATAACCATCTATTGACGGTGTGGCATAGTGTGTGTCTTTCATTTCCTCGTCTTGGTTAGCCATGTCTTCTTCGGATGGTGTATCTTCCAAAATGTCTTCTTCAATGACTGGTGCTTCTTGTTGTGATCTTTTGCGCAATCTTTGACGGAAAAGTCGTTCGGGTTCCGGAAGAGGCGGAACAAGTTCAGAACTAGACGAGTCGGACATACACTAACTTAAGGAAGCATAAACTAACTAAGGCTTAAAATGAATCAGGCAAAAATAACTAAACTAACTAAGGCAAACTACCTACAAATAAAAATGAAGTTTAAACAAAAATATATTAACAGGTTATATGCAAGATAGTCAAAATTTTAGTTTGTCTTTCAAACTGCCGTGTGTCCCCGCAACGGCGCCAAAAACTTGATGGGTGCAGATAGTATATATATTTGATAAAGATTTATTGCACAGATTCAGTTTTAATTGGTTGTTACTAATACTAAACCACACACACAAAAGGCAGTGTACCTGTCGTGTGGTAATATAGTGTTGGTAAGAACCGAGTATCAATCCGTGGACACACCTAGCCTACTCAACAAACTTGATGTTTGACTATCAGATTTGGTTTTTGTTAAAGAGAGTGATATTTTGTATTGGAAAGATTTTTAGGGTTTAAAAGTAAACAATAATAAAAAGAAAGTAAATAAGAATTGAAGCGTTTGGATTTAAAATCAGGGAATAAAAGTTATCATCCTAATTAGAATCCACTTATGTAATTGTGATGAATTGGTGATGTGATGTGATTATGTTAATGTTTATCAAGATGAGCCGGCGCGATTTCTCGACTATCCTGCTGCCGTAGTGACTTGATCCTGTCAGGCTGATTTTACTGCTCAGATCAAAGCCCTAGTAATGTAGGTGAATCTTTTGTGTCCTATTTGACATACGATTTCTGAAAACATAATTTAATGTTAAAAAGAGAGTTGATCAGGTTCCTTCCTAACATACCATTAATTTTAGAAAACCGTAACAAATACTGAAGTTTCCGAACTAATAAAAGGGAACCCGCAAATGATCAGAAAGTTAAAGTGATATGATTTCTAATAACCATTTCTAGTTCATTAGCCATGGATTTATTTTGAAGACCGGTTTCGCGAATGAAAGTTAATCATATGGTTTTCAACCTTGTATGACAATCACAATCACAAACCATAAAGTTATAACTTCCCGTTCAAATGTAGATGCTACCCATCAATTTTTCCCAAGACCACCATAACATTAACATAATACTTATCACACACATCACATTAGTTCATCACAAATTACATAAGTTTCATCATCGATTAGGATGATAAATAGAGTTTAGCTCATGATGAGCTTTAACATAACAACGGATAACAAAGAAGATAGATAAGTGATCATCGGTGAAATGGAACAATCAAACTGATAATCCACAATGGATGACGTTTAGGTGATCCCAAGCTTCTTCCAAGTGTTGTATGCACCTCTCGAGCCTCCGAATGATCTTGAAGTCTTGATTCCCAGAGAATTCAGCAGAGTAACTCTCCCACCAAAGCTTGCCAAAAATGGTGAGCTTAGGCTTCTATTTATAGGCTTTCCGGAGTGTTTAAGCATGGCCCCGTGCTAGTACAATGCTTACGAAAGTTGGTCGGCTCGTACATGCAGGTTGTGTCGGGCACGACCCCGTGCTAAATGGGGCACGGCCCCGTGTTGGTGGTGGGGCACGACCCCGTGCCTTATGGGGCACGGCCCCGTGTCTACTTTTAGGGGACAGTACTTTTTGTCCTGTCAGATGTCCAAGCACGGGGGTGTGTTAATTTAGCACGGGGTGTGTTTCTGGCAAGGCATGGGGGCGTGATTAATGAGGCACGGTCCCATCCTTGGAGTCCAAAGCTCGGATTGCTTCAATTTCTTGTTAAATATACTCCTTTTGTCCATCTTGCCCTTTTAAACACCTGAAAACACAATTTAACACTTTTAAGTACATTTTTATCATTTTAAGAAGATATTAAGGAATAATTGATGTGCTTTTGATAGGATTTTTATGTATAATTTGGAGCACATCACTTCCCTTTTGGCATGCAACACAATGGTCATCACTTGTAAACTCTTTCTTGGTATTCCAGTTATCAGATCATTCTTAATTAATTTATTCATGTTTTGAAAGTTTACATGGCACATTCTTTTATGCCAGAGGAAAGATTCATCGTTATTTGCTTTAGATAGAAAGCATGAAATTCTCCTGAGGGAGATGTTTCTTGCAAGTCCATCTTGTACAGTTCCTTTTCCTGGGGGCCTCGAGCAAAATGTGCTCATGAGGATGACCACCCCAGGCCTAAGAACAATGCACTCATGCTCAGTAAAGAGTATGTTATGACTCTGATCACAAATTAGGATACACTCAGAAGATTGTACCCAAGTCCCTTGACAAAGTTTACCTTCTTAATGTTGAGCTTGCCATTTGTGACCTTGACCCTTCCAGTAATGTAACCTCTTGCATCTCCTCCAAAAGCAACTGGTCCTCCATCAATTCTTTCAAACTTTTAGAGTAGTGACCTATTTCATGTGCCTGGAACAACCACTATTTTCTTAGAGCAGCAGGCTTCAGTGATTCGGAAGTATTCCTTTCTTCCGAGACCAAATTTTCTTCCGAAAGCAAGTTTCCACTTGTCTTCTTCTTCATTTTCGAGCTTCCAAAGGAAACAGATTTTCCTTTCGAAGCTTGCTTCTTCTTCTCCAAACTCTTAAAAGTTTCTTTCTTGGTCATGTGGAGAGTACTCCTTGGATTGTAGACACAATCCTTAGCAAGATGAGAAGTACTCCCACACATAACACAGTCCATTTTCTTCCTTCTAGGAGTTCTTCTTTATGAACAAGGCTGAACTTGATCACTTTCCTTTTCCATCTTCATCTTTGTAGATGATGTGGCAATTCTTGTGGGGTTAGAAATACCTTTGGAGCTGGATGGTTCTTGTTGTACAACAGCAATGCATAACTGATCAGCCTTCTTCTTAATGATGGGATGATTTGGACATGAACGAGAACTCTTGTTGATGGAGTTCAAGTTTGTGTCTTCAGCCTTTACCACTTCAAATCCTGCAGAGATGAAAACTTTTTCTATGCAGAATTGAAGGTGGCCTTGATCTCTTGAGTCTTTTTGGACTTTATTTTGGCCTTCGTGATCAAGTTCTTTCTTCTTGACTTGGTCATCCCAACAGCTTTGCTCTCCTCAGACGGATGGTGACCCTTCTTAGAATGCTCTTCTTCACTCTTCTCAGAGCCATTCTCCACCATCTCCTCTTCTTCCTCTTCAGACACAGGATCTATGAGGGGAAGCTCATCTTCACAAGTTTCACACCTAGAAGATCTTACAGATAAGATGTGTGTGGAGGAGCTATCTCACAAGATCCTAGTCCCAGCTTATTTTGATAACAAACTTTTGCATGCAAGGATGAGGATATTATGTTCTTAAAGGTCTCTTCTTCAAGAACACATTTTTCTGCTTTGCTTTGCTGATCACAAGCTCAGCCTGGCATTCAGTTAATTTAGTAATGAGATCTTTGATCTGAGTCCTGTAGTTTGTATGCTCATGTTTAAGAGTTGAAATGGTTTTTCTCTAAGTCCTCTATCTTTAGTTTATAATCATTTTCAGTTCTTTTAAAATCAGCTTTTAAATATTTAAGGACTCAAGGTCAGATCTCATTTCTAAATTATAGGACCTGTATCTATTAACTTTAGCAATGCATTCAGGAGTACAAAGATGTTCCAATACCTTACCTTCATCATGGTCTGCCATGAGTGCTTGGTTTGGAGATGCATTTCTACTTGAAAGCTCCTGTCAAAGCCTCCTTCTTCAACAGCAACTGCAACTTGCTGCTTTGGCTTCTCATTCAGGGGGGCTTTCTTAAGGTTGTTTGGTCTAGTTTGTGCTTGGCCACCATTTGTCCTTGGTGCCTTACACTCTCTTGCAAAGTGTCCCATTTGGTTATAGTTGTAACACTTTACTTTGCTTTTGTCCAGCCCAAACTTTCCACTGGCTGCATTGCTTGGAAACTTTCTCCTTGTCCTCTTGTAGAAATTCTTGGCTCTGTGAGTGAGAAGAGCCATCTGCTGGACTATCTCCATGTACTCCAGATCATCTGGATGGATACAGTCCAATCCTTCAAGAGTGAAGAGAAAGTTGTCTGAAGTTTCATCAGTAGAGACAAAGCATGAGAAGAACTTGTCTCTTGGAAAGGACTTCCTTGAGTGCAGCTTTCCCTTGGAGTCTTTGGGAAGGTGATGAAAGGGCCCTTTTGTGAGTTGTCATGGAAGCATATAAGATGATGTTGTTGTTCAATGCTTTCCCTTTCAACCACATGGAGGGCTGAACTCAGTTGATTGCTGGAGTTACCAGATGAGTTTTGCATGTTCATCTCCATCTGGTAGCCACTAAGAATACCATACAACTCTGTGAGAGTAAGAGTCTTAAGGTTCTCAGTCCTCTTGATAACAACACAATAATGTGTCCATTGTCTAGGAAGAGAGGACATAAACTTCCTTACAATGTCCTTGTTCTCAAGAGTTACTCCAACATCTATTAGAGTATTCACAATCTCAGCACCTGAAGTATTGTTTAGTCATGGTTTCACCTTCCTTGAAGGTGAAGTTTTCAAATTGCTGCTTCAGGAGATCCTTCTTGTTCTCCTTTGCTTCAGTAGACCCCTCATACATTAGCTTCAGTGCCTCCCATAGTTGCTTGGCAGTTTTGTACTTCTTGAAGCCTCTGTAGATGGAGTTTGGAAGAGCAGTTTAAAGGGTTGTCATGGCTTTTTGATCAATCTCTATTCTCTTTCTATCTGCTTCAGAGTAATCAGCCACAGCCTTAGGAATCATACCACCACCAGTAGCAGAAGTGGTGCTTGGTATGTAAGGTCCTTGAACAACAGAGTCCCACATCCTGGAGTCTTGAGACTTGATGAAGCCTTCCATTCTTTGACACCAAGTATCAAAGTCTTCAGGAGTGATCAGTGGAGACTTTGTCATAGTTCCAGTTTCCATATCAGCTTTGGTTATAGCTGCCATTTGAGTTGTTAAGTATTTTTGTGTGTGAGGGATCTTAAGATGGTGAGATCTTATATCAAGAGCCTGAAAAGATCTGATACCAAATGCAAGACCGGTGAAGGGTATACACTTACAACATAACAACATTATGAGGAGAGTTGCTTAGAACACTTAACAGATCAAATAGGGAACTGATTAATTTGTTAATGAAAGATGCTAAGAACACAAGTAAAAGTGAGACAGAACAATATTGCAAACAACACAAGTATTTGGTTTTCAAGAATGTTGTATATTGCTTCTCAAGTTCTATTATAAGTTACAAAGCATCGATAGAAAGTTACAAGTACTTGAGATACTTTATGCTACATCCTACAGCAGGCCATACTTTGAAGGCCAGCTGGATACAATTGACTAGACAACTACAAAATCAAATGTAGAGTCAAAAGGCAGATTTGCCTTTTGACTTGTGACTATGACATGACATAGCTCACATCCTAATATATTAAAAAAAGGATAAAAGTACATAAAGTAGAAAGCATGGACTCAAGACCTCAATGTACAGTTACCAAAAGCATGGACATTTCACCAACTCATGTAAGTTGGTGACTTTACAGAGTAGCAGCGGAAAGGTGGTCCAGCGTTATGGTAAAGTACATCAGATAAAGGCATATCTCTAAAAGTCTTCGGAAGAAATATGTCTTCACTCTTTGGCTTTGGAAGACTTTGTCTTTGAAGCTTCGGAAAACTTCACTTTTGGCTTCGGAAGATATTGGTCTTGGCTTCGGAAGATTTTACACTTAGAATATTTCTAGTGCATGGTGTAAAACTTTTGAAGCATTTCTACTTCAGTTCTTTAGTGCATGCTTGCAGAGAGACTTTGGATGTTTTGGCTGCATCAGACTTATAGGAATCCTTACAAATGGTGCTGAAATCAAAGTTTTTGATCCAATGGAACTCTTCAGCTTTTGTGATAAAGACCTGTTGATTCTTTGCGAGAATCATATCAAAGCAGGTGCAGGTGAGGAAACGAGGAAAGAAGCCAGTCTGTTTATGACTGTGGCAAATAAGATTAGAGGTGTTAGAGCATAAGTCAAGAGGCTGGCAGAGAAAGTGAGGGCCCAAGATGATTTAAACATGGACATACAGGATCTGGGCAGACAGTTTGCTCAAGCCAGTGCTCATCCTAAAGGGGCTCGTGAAGCAAGAAGAGACCATGGAGAATCATGTGCTGAAGCCTCTGAGGAAGTCGTTGCAAGAGGTGTAGAAGACAAATCAAATGCAGCAAAGGAAACTGGAGCTGACAAGATAAATCAAGATGAGTGAAGGCGGTAAGGTCCAACCTAGAGGGAGTATTGAAGATCATGCATAGGTTGGACTCACCTTAGATTAGAATGTTTATTTTTGCTTGTAATAGGTCTTATGTTAGTTTCCTTTTGTATGTTATTAGCTTTATATAGTTTTGCAGTCCAGCGAAACTGTGAGCGAAACTATAGTTTCGCTCACAGTTAGCTGTTTAGTTCGCCGGGCGAACTACAGTTTCGGCAGCACAGTTTCGCTGACAGCGAAACTGTCTGCGAAACTAAGACTGCTATATATACTTATGTTCATTTTCATTGTTGAAAAAGCTTGCAAACCCTAATCGTGAATCATTGTTACAAGTTACCTTTTCAAAGCAGTTATTACACAGAAATATCATTGTGCTTGAAGTTATTGATTGTTATGATGTTCATTGTCTTATATTGAATGAGTTCTTATTGTGATCAATCTTCTTTGGTCATGTTGTTTATTGTGTTTGTTGGATATTGAACGATTCTTCATATCATTTGCACTTTAATACGATCAAATGGACCAACAAGTCATGACTGCCTCAACTCATCATTTTGAGTGTTTGGTCAGGGGGCAGCCCTGATTGCAGCTTGCATGAAGCCTGAAGACCTAGAGGAACTTTTTCCCCTTAGCTTCCTCTTCCTCTCTCTCTCCTCTTCCTCAATCTCCTCAGGAGTTAAAATCCTTTTCCCCTTGTCACCCACAGACCTTTGTGACACAGAGTGGAGAGAGCTTTGGCCTTTATTGCTTGGTGTAGCATCCAAGCTCTGACCATCAGGTGTTTTACTGAGGGAATGAATTGCTGAAGTAGTTGTTGGTGTGACAGGGCTCTCAAGCTCTATCACTTGGCTTTCAGTCAAGGTTTTCCCTTTGAAGCTAATCTTAGGGTCTACCTCAACAGTTGACCAATGATATTACCTAATTGCCTTTGTCTCCTTCTTAGGCTGAACTCTTCAGTTATTCTGTCTTGAATCCTTTGTGCCAGCCTGCCCTGCCAGCTTGTCTAGATTGACTTAGGTTGATAAGTGGCATGTTGATCAGGTCAAGACCTTCATAGTAGTTCAAGGTCTGAAAGTTGAATACCTCTTGTTGCCCTGGAACTCTTTGAAGAATAAGGGCTCTTTTACAACATCATACCTCCACCCAATGATGTAGTTTGAAGTTCCTTAGGGTGGGGATGACATAGCCCTTGGAATGCCTTCGTCAAAGAGACTCTAGTCTAGAGAGTCCACATCAATATGAACTTGAGGAAGTTGCTGAGTATGCACAATTGCAAGTGAGGATGGTGCAGGATCGGGTTTTGTCACTTAACACTTGTAATTCTCTCAAACTCACTTATAATATCACTCAAACAAGATGAAGCAATGCCTTTAACAAGAGTTGATAATAATATAATAAGTAATCAAAGCAACAAGCAGGAGTATTTTCAAGGTACTTGTATATACTTCTCAACTCAAGATTATAAGACACTTACAAGCATGGAACATGAGTTACAATGAGAAACTATATATACTAGATCCTACAGCCGGTTATACTTGATACCAGCTGGAACCTATGACTAAAGCATATACTACAATGCTATAGTTAAGGTATCTTAGATAAAGTATTATCTAAGATATGGTAGTCATGACATGTCCATGACTTATCTTTTGTCACCAACTAAAGATGGCAACTGTACTTAACATAAAAAGGTAAACAGTAGATTAAAGTATGGTCAACTACATGGCTTTTGAGAAAACGCCATGCAGTATCTCAGAGATTTGCAGCGGACTGTCAGATAGACCATACTTATGTCTACTGGATAATAGAAGTGTCTTCCGAAGGTTAACTGGCTTCGGAAGAACAAGTTCTTCCGAAGCCACTTATACTTCGGAAGATGCTTCTATGCTTCCAAGGCTTTAAGGACTTCTTATACTTCGGAAGTTGACTTCAGAACTTTGTCTTCAAGTCTTGATTCTTCGGAAGTAACTTCTTTACCTTCGGAAGTTGGAGTTCTCCTTCGGAAGTGTATTTTACACTTAGACTTTGGAAGAGCTCCTTCTTCCTTCGGAAGTCCCACACTTGGCTTCAGAAGTCCTTTGCATGTTGTACTCAAAAACTTCTAAGTGATATGGTTTTGGTGCAACAGCCTCTCTAGATCCAACAAACTCCCCCTAGGCTGATGCTACCAAAACTTCACTTATCTATACTTCTCAAAGTTTTCAGCACCAGGGACAAAAGATATTTGTCTGTCTCTCTGTTCTTCCCGAAAGTGGTGCTGAGAAGCTTGTACAAGTCATTCGTGGATAGGAGATCCAGTCTATCACTTTGAATGACATGTACCCTTTGTTCTGACCCCCTGAAGAGAGTTAGTTGACGGGAGTTGTAGTCATACTCCCATCTAACTATGGACTCAAGTTCAGGACCTTCAACCATTTGAAGAAAGGCTTTGCCTTTGGTTGCTGATCCTTTCCTTTCCTCCTCCTCTCTCAGTTTTGACTCCTCTTCGACCTTGCTTCTTGCAGTGAGCTCGGCCATGTGAAGGCTGTCTAGATGATTTCTGATGTGAGCAGCTACATCGGAGTTTGAGGGGTTGGAGAATGATTTCTCTAACTCAGCAATATCAAATCTGCTTAAGTGTAGCAGAGATGAGGCATTCAGCCTGTTAATCTCACCATTCTCTCTCTCAACAACAAAGTTGTGAGAAGAGTCTTCGAACCTCCACTGAACTATCTTCTTTCTGGGTACAAGAGATTGTCTTGGTACCCTATCTCCTTTCTTTGTGTCCAGCAGAGTCACCAGCCTTCTCCTCAGCTTCTTTTTCTTCCTCATTCAATGTATCTGAATTGAGGCCAAGGAGTCTTGCGGCTTGGTCCAAAGTTCCTCTTGGCAGATCAAGAAACTCATCTCTTGTGAGGGAACTTGAGGATCCATCAACATAAGTCAGGTTGACTGTATCCTCCTCACATGAGATGTCGCTCAGAGTAGTGCAGTTGATGAGCTTGGTTTTGATCGCCTTGAATTCCTCCATAGAGAGATGTTTGGAAGGCTGAGGGGATGGTTTGATTGGTTGTTGGGTAGGTTTAGGAGTTTGGGTTCTGGGTAAAGTTTTAGGTTGGATGATGGGTAGTTTAGGTGGTTGAGGTGAGGGAGTTGGTAGTTGTGATGGTGTAGGTTCAGGGGGTGAAAGGTTCAGGTTCAGTCTTGATTGGGAAGGGAAAGGGTATTGATTCAGGTTGATGTTGGGTTTGGATATTGGGCTGAGAGGTGGCTTTGAAGGTCATCCCCTGTCCCCTTCTATACATCTCCTTTCTTTTCCCCGCACGAATGTCAGCCTTGATGTCACTGACATGTCGTTGGAGAGTCTTCTCAGACATTGGACCCACTTGCCTGCCAGAGAAGCCATGAGCTTTAAGATAGTTCTTCATCCAAGCTTTCTCACCTACCTTCTTGGCGGCAGACAGTCCAGCCTCTCTTCTTCTTTCTTCTTCTTCTCTACCAGCTTCTCCCTTGCAGCTCTCTTTCTCTCCTTCTCCATTTGATCTTGCTCTTTGTTAAAGAGCCATAAGATCGTGTCACTATTGTGTGGAGACAACTCCTCTTTTGAGAGAATCCTCTGGAGAGTAGGAAGTGATCATTTCTCTCCTGAGCTGCAGATCAGCTTCTCTTTCTTTCTCTCAGCCTTTCTTCTTCCAAGGCCAACTTGCAGCTTCTTCTTTTTTGCTGTCTTTGCAGCAAGGTTGCCTTTTCAAGCTCTATCAGCTGCTCTAATGGTAGCAGGAGTACATCTTCCGAAGCAGCCCCTAGACTGACAAGTCTATCAATTACCTCCACCTTCTTCTATTGTTGATTGCCTCTTGGTTGGCTGCAGCTGCTTTTGAACTTGCAGCTAACAGTTTCCCAGTTGGCAGTCTTCCTTCCTTTTAAGTTTCTCCAACCTTTCTTTCTTCCTGAAGCTCTTCCGAAGTCATCTTCCTTTGCCTTTAATGTCTCGGAAGTGGTAGACTTAGTGGTTCTTGGGTAGAAGATTCAGGTTGGATGGTGGAGGTAGGAGCTGAGGTCAATGCAGATGTAATAGCTAGTGGTTGGCTAAGAAAGTCCTCCCTATTAACCTCAGATGCAAGTTCCAGAATTGCATCTGTGACTATTAGATCATCGGGAAGAGAGAACAGTCCTTCCGCAGCAGCAATTTCAGCTTCGGAAGTTTGTGTTGGTTCTTCCGAGGCTTCGAATTGTGCTTCGGAAGCCTGTGAAAACACACCTTCTGTCCCAACTGTTTCAGTTGCTGGGCCATCAGTCCTAGTTCCCCTTCGAAATCAATCTCAGGTTCCACTTGGGCCTTAGGTTACCAACTTCCTCACACATTGGTAGGAGGTGCATTCAAACCTCTGAAGCTCTTGAGCTCACAAAGTAAAATATCACAGACATATCGGACTGGGTTGATCAATTAGGGACTCTAAAAGGAACTTGTTGAAGATCCTATTTAGATCCTGAAGCATCCTTTGATCCACTTGAAACACAACTGGAGGAGGCTCAGGGAAGATGGCAGCTTGTTGTCTTGAGCTCAAAGAAGTGAGAGCTTGACTGATGGAATCCTGTCTTTGGCTTTGTTCCTCAACATTCTCCCCCTTTTTGGTAGCATCATCTTGAGAGGTAGATGAGCTAGAGGAAGAGGTCAAGGAGACTTGAACTGGTACATGCCTAACAGATCTCTCAATCTGTTTCTCAGCTAGTTTGACCTTGAGACTTTCAATCTCAAGTTGCTGAGTGGCAGACCTATCCTCTAAAGTCTTAACCTTTGATTCAAGGTTTGAGACTTTAGAAAGTAGGTCTCTTATGTGAGTTGCATTCTTCCCTCATCTTCTTTGAAGAATCACGGGGAGATGAGGTAACATACCTAGTATGTTCATCCTCACCACCAGATGTGGTTTCTTGGCACCCTGGTTTCCCTTGCACAATGATGTCTCTTTCAGAGGCATCATAGGGCATGGTTGCCGTAGATTCAGTCTGACTATCGTTACCACTGTCCTGAGGATCCAATGAGGCTCCTTCAGTAGTGGCAGCTGAATCTACATGAGTCCCCTCCACATCAGTGGGACTCACCTCAGTAGGGCTTTGCTGGTGTGGGCTAGAGACAAGAGGTTTCTCTAGGCTCTGTTGATCCTTAATGGGGTGTTGTGGATCAACTTCATCGCCTTTGAGAGACATAGTCTTCACCAGCTCCGGTCAATAGGTCAGTAAAAGAAAAGGAATGAAGACCTAAGGACCCGGGACTTTGATCAATGTCAAAAGGCATTGAGCTGTCCCTTGGTGGCTGCTCAGGGGAGTATAGAGACTCACCCTGAGGGCTATCAGCTGGGATTATGGGCTCATGGGTCTGAGACTGAGGAGACTCAAGACCCATATTGAGGTCAATAGTGAAGGATTGGTGGACCTCTGGCTGAGTGGGAGCCCCTTGTTCCACTCTAGCCTTTTTGGTTTGAAGAGGAGGGGCTTGTTCAATCAGAGTAGATTGAACAAGGGTTCGTTTGGTACGTCTCTGGTAGGTGACAGTGATTGGAGGAGAAGGTAGATTTGGAATGGTGAGGGTAGTTGCTGGTGTGGGTTCATCACCTGTGGGGTTAACAGGGATGTCACCAGGAGCCATTGGCTCAATCATACCTGGAAGTAGTGCGGTATCCCTTCCAGTGTAGTTGGTAGACACTCTCTTCAAGACTTTGAAGATGGTCGGCCTCATTTGGGGAGCAGACAGAGCAGCTGCACAGACAAGCTTACCCTGATCTAGCTCGCAGTTGATTATGTGCTGTAGAAATCTGGGATACATAAAGAATGTGTCCCTTTGCAGATTTCCCATGAGGTTAGTCAGCACAAACCTTGGAGTAGTTGAAGCGCAAGCCTTGTACCAACCCATGAACTAGACACCCGAGTTCATAGGGAATTTGATCCCATCCCCCGGATTTGTTAGATAGGCAGTGAAGAACCACATGTAGCAGGAACTTCCACTTGTAGGAGAAGTTGAATTTGTAGACTGTAGACCTGCTTACATCTCCACCGTATCCCATTTGGAGATAAGAGTTATCTAACTCAGATTTGGGGAATTCCGTCGGTGCGCCTTCATCATGGAGCTCAAGATGCTCCCTGATGATTTGTTCAGTAATGACCAACTCTTGGCCACAAACACTTGACCTGATAGCACGAACCCCATTTAGGGTTTCAATCCGACCATTTGCCCAAAATTCGGACATTTGGTTGGAGTAAATGGTAGGGTTTAAGGTCAGTGCTGTGTAGTATGAAGATTGGGCTAAGAAAGAGATAATATCAGAGAAGTCAGCATCCCTTGAAGAGTCAAGGAGTGCGACTGGTTGTGCTGAGGGTTTAGAGCCATTTGAGAAAGATAGCAGAGGAAAAGTTCTGAGAGAGAGGTAAATTGGAGAAGAAGAAAGCTTTTAGGGCAGTGAATTTGGTAAAAAGAGTGTAAGTGATTAACCGGAAGTATTTAAATGGGTGAAATGGCGGTTTAAAGGGTGGTTTGGATAAGATGATGTGAGGGTTCAGAGGATGATGTGACAGGGGCGGTAAGGTTAAGCCATTTAAATAATCCAACATCATTAACAAAATCTTTACTTTTTACAGAGTGGGGGCCCAAAGATTTCCGTTACACAGTAAAATCCTTCTTCCGAGTATAAGGTATTTCCGAAGGTAAAGTTCTTCCGAAGGCAAATGTTTCTTCCGAAGGTAAATAAATTGCTTCCGAAGATACATGTTGCTTTCAAGTGGAAGTATTAAGTGCTTCGGAAGTAGATCTGAGATTACCTCAATCGCTTCTTCCGAGACTTATACACTTCCGAGAAGAAATTATCCTATGAGAAATTTGCTTCGGAAGTTATACTAGATATCTTCCGAAGGCAAGTTTTTTTTTTTTTTCGGAAGAACTTATACTTAGTTAAATAAGAAAGGATCTTTTGTAACAGGGCTTAGATTGTATTGACATAAGACTTTACATATTGAAAAGGTTTTCAATTGAGAATTAACTAGTCAATGTTTATTATCCTAATAGCTGTAATGAGATACTTAAATCTTTGTTCATCAAATGCTTTGGTGAACAAATCAGCGTATTGTTCATTTGAATCAACTTTGATTAGTTTGATAAGATTTTTCTCATGAATATCTCTAATGAAATGATACCTGATGTCAATATGCTTTGTCTTTGAGTGCTTTACTGGATTTTCAGTGATGGATATAGCACTGTTGTTGTCAATGTGGATAGGAGTGCTCATGAAGTTGAATCCATAGTCAATCATCTGGTTTTGAATCCACAGCAGCTGAGCACAGCAACTTGCAGCAGCAATGTATTCAGCTTCAGCAGTTGATGTAGAGACACAGGATTGCTTTTTGCATTGCCATGAGATGATCCTTCCACCAGAATTGACATCCACCTGATGTTGATTTCTTGTTGATGTTGCAGCCACCATAATCACTGTCAGAGTAGCCATAGAGATTAAAATCACTATTTCTTGGATACCAGAGACCTAACTTAGGTGCTCCTTTGAGGTATCTGAGGATTCTCTTGACAGCAATTAGGTGAGACACCTTTGGAGCAGCCTGATATCTTGCACAAATGCAGGTTGCAAACATGATATCAGGTCTACTTGCTGTGAGATACATCAGAGAACCAATGATTGCTCTATACTGATGTTGATCAGTATCCTCCCCCTCAGAATCAGGGCATAAATCATGGTTTCTGGGTTGGGTGTCTTTGCTGCTTTACAATCCTTCATATCAAATCTCTCTAAGATATCATTGACATACTTAGATTGATTGATGAAAACCCTTCCTTCAGTTGCTTTACCTGAATTCCAAGGAAAAAGTCCATTTTTCCCATAGAACTCATTTCGAACTTCTTCTTCATAATGCTCTCAAAGTCTTTGCACATTTGGTCATTTGAAGAACCAAATATGATGTCATCGACATAGACTTGAACTAGCAAAATGTCTTTCCCAGACTTTCTGATGAAGAGAGTCTTGTCAATGGTTCCTCTAGTATAGCCATTCTTCAGAAGAAATTGAGACAATGTCTCATACCACAGCCTAGGTGCTTGGTGCAGCCCATATAGAGCTTTATCCAATTTGCACACATAGTTTGGATGCTGTGGGTCTTCAAATCCTGGAGGCTGGCATACATAGACTTCCCTATCTATATCCCCATATAGAAAGGCACACTTGACATCAAGCTGGTAGACAGTGAATTCTTGGATGCAGCGTAAGCAAGGAAGATCCTAACTGCCTCAAGTCTTGCAACAGGTGCAAAGACATCAGTATAATCAATTCCTTCCTCTTGAGTGTATCCTTGAACCACCAGTCTTGCCTTGTTCTTGATAATCAAGCCTCTGTCATCTCTTTTGTTTCTGAAAACCCACTTGGTGCCCACAGTTACTTACCATAGGTAGCGACATAGGTTCCAAACCTTCTGTCTTTTGAATTGAAGCAGCTCCTCTTGCATTGATTCAACCCAGCTACTTTCCTTTAAGGCATCTTCCACCTTCTTGGGGTTCCATTTGGGATAAGAAGCATGAGTACAGGCAGACATTCCCATTGTGAGTTTGTCCCCTTGTTCTCACACCCTCAGAGACTTCCCCTATGATGTTTTCAGCTGGATGAGTATTGTGAATTCTAAGTCTTGGAATTACCTATAGCTGCAAAGATAGGTCCAAGTTGGACATATTTTGCTTTGGAGCTTGAATACTTGGTCCAGCTGTTGTTTCAATCTCATTCAATGAGGACTGATTGAATGAAAGAGAAACTCATCATTTCTTCTTTGCTGTGAATCATCATTAACAGTTGCCTGTTCCTTCAAAATGCTGCTTCCATCACAGCTTGGTGTTGTGTAGGATCACCTGAGGAGACTTGAGACATCATGTGAGTCCCTTGTTGAAGTTCCACTATTCTTGAAATGGTTATACTGTCAGATCTTTCAATAGTAGGAACTTGATTTGTTGTTCTTGGAGAACTTGGAGCAGGTCTGGGAAGCTCAAATAGTTGATCTTCATCAGAATTGCCTTGAGCACCTGTTCCAGCTGAAACATTCTCACAAGATGGTTTAGAATAGTTTGGAAACAATTCTAAATCAAAAATATGATCAGGTCCATTCCCCCTAACACAAGGAGTGTGCTCATTATCTACAATGTTGGAGGATTTTCAAATTGTTGGTTTTTAATGTTATAAACCCTGTAAGCTTTAGAATGGGAGGAATATCCAACAAAGATGGCATCATCTGACTTTTCAGCAATTTTGCAAAATTGTTTTTTGTGTTAAGTATGGTACACCTGCTGCCAAAGGACCTTAGAAAGCCAATGAACGGTGGCCTCTTGTTCCATAGCTCATAAGGGGCCTTTCCATGTGGCTTTACTACAAGAACTCTGTTCTGCACATAGCATGCAGTGCTGACTGCCTCTGCCCAGAATGTTAGAGGCAGCTTTGAATCAGCTAACATAGTCCGAGCAGCCTCAATAAGTGTCCTATTTCTCCTCTCAGCAACACCATTTTGTTGAGGAGTTCTAGGAGCACTGTATTGTCTGGCAATCCCTTTTGAGTTACAGAATGAGTCAAGAACAAAGTTCTTAAACTCAGTCCCTTGATCACTTCTAATTATTTTAACCTTGTGATCAACTTGATTTTCTATTTTAAGAATAAAAGATTTTAAAGTTTCAGCAGTTTCATCTTTAGTTCTTAAAAGAATACCCATGTAAATCTAGTAAATCATCAACTATCACAAGGCAATATGATTTCCTTCCAATGCTCATTATACTTGTGGGACCAAATAGATCCATGTGCAATAAGTGTAATGGAGTAGTGATAGAGTTAACAACTTTGGATTTATGAGAAGACCTGTGTTGTTTCCCTTTCAGGCAAGCAACACAGTTATCTTTGCAGAAAAATTCCTTTTTAGGCAAACCATGTACCAAGTTATTTTTAGCCAATTTATTCATTGTCTTAAAATTGACATGACACATTCGTTTATGCCACAGTGTTGACTCATCACTATCAGCTTTGGAAAGAAAGCATGATACTTCTCCCATTGGGGAAGCATTGTTCATATCAAGCTTGTACATATCCCCTCTCCTGGGAGATCTAAGAAGCACCAATTCCTGAGGAATTGTCATCCCAGGTTTGAGGATGATGCACTCAAGTTCTGTGAAAAGCATTTGATGCTTTTGATCACAAAACTGAGAAACACTTAACAGGTTGTGTTCAAGCTGTTTGACAAAGTTAACTTTGTCAACTTTTAATTTTCCGTTGGATATACTTCCTCTGCCAGAAATATATCCTCCGGCCTCACCTCCAAACTGGACAGGACCTCCATCATAATGTTGAAATTGTTGAAGGAGAGATCTGTTCCCTGTCATGTGCCTGGAGCATCCACTATCTACTATCCAAATGTTGTTATTCTTGTCATATGGATGTCCCTGCACATAAGGTGAGATAATTAGTTTTGATTGGAACCCAAGCCTTTTTGGTCTTGGGTTCTTCCAATGAAAGTGACATGATTGAACCAAAATTTATGCATGGGGGTTCTATGGATGTCTTTGAAGAAGAGGTTTGGGCTACAGCATCTTCCTTGATCTTCCATTCCATCCCTGGGTTGATCATAGAAGATGAACTTGATGAAGCTTTTGTAGCTTGGCATTCTTCCGAAGCTTCTTTCTTTTCGGAAGAGACCTTCACCACCTTTTCTTCCGAAGCAGTCTTCTTCTGGGATGGTTTCAAGGGGACTCTTTTGTGAGTCTTTGCAGCTTTTACTTCCGAAGCCTTTTTCCTCTCGGAAGAAGAGTTTTCTTCCGAGACAAGCCTTGCTTCGGAAACAAGCTTTCCCTTTTTCAACACTTGAACCATCTGATATGGTCCAAATGTGAAACCTTCCCTGACTCCTTCTCTTTTAACATTATTTGCATAATGTGTGCTAGCAGGATTTTAGTAACAATCTTTAGCCATGTGGTTTTGCAGACCACACATTATGCATGCAATGTTAATTTTCTGGGAATTGGAGGGTTGCTGTTTCTTGTTCTTTTTCTCCTCATCAGCAACCTTTCCCTTTAACTTCTGATCCTTTGGTAGGACAGGAGTACTGGTATTATACTCCTTTCCTGAATCAGAAGGTCCAACCACCTGGAATCCTGCTGATATGAATACACCCTTTTGCTTTGGATCTATCTTCAGCTTGGATTCAGCCACCTTCTTGGCAGTTTTTCTGGCTGCTTTAGCCCTGCTTCTTCTGGCTTTGGTGGTCAGGGATTGATCATCATTGGTCTGGGAGGGCTCAATTACCTGTTCCTTCCCTGTGATGGTCATGGTCTCCACAGTTGCATCACTCTTTGACTCTTTACAAGGTGGGTCAACAGATGGAACCTCTTGCTCTTCAGTACCACATCTTGGTTGTCTTACAGACTCATAAGAGTGTGGTGGAGCAATTTCATTGGTTCCCAACCCACTTTTGTTTTGATAACAAAGTTTGGAGTGAGAGGATGATGCAAGTATGGCTTGGAAGTTTTGCTCAGCAATAGCATACTTCCTGGCTTGAGCCTCAGCTGTGACAAGCTGGGCTTGAGCCTCAGTCAATTTGGATATTAAATCCTTGATTTGAGTCTTGTAGTTGGTGTGTTCATGTTTTAAAAGAGATACAGTTTTCTCTAACTCCTCAATTTTCTTTTGGTAGTCAGATTCAGCTCTTTTAAAGTCAGATTTTAGCACATTTAAAGACTCAATATCGGATTTAATTTCCATATTGTAGTCCTGGTACAACTTAACCTTAGCAATACAAGCAGGGGTACAGAGATGTTCATATACCTTATTTTCATCTGTTCCTGCCATGAGTGCTTGAGCAGGAGTCACATCTTGAACCATAAAGCTCCAGTCAACTTCTTGAGCCATAGCTGCAGTTTCAGTTGACTTCCCATTGGGCTTTGGTGTAGAAGGATGTGTGGAGGCCTGTGAGGTTCCCGGGTTGGACTTGGGAGCCTTGCATTCCCTTGCAAAGTGGCCAAGCTGGTTACAGTTGTAACACTTAGCCTTGCTCTTGTCAAACCCAAACTTGCTAGTGATTGGGTTTTGAGGGAATTGCCTTCCAGTTCTCTTAAAGAACTTCTTCGCTCTGTAGGTAAGGAGAGCCATTTGCTGGACAATGTCCACATACTCTATGTCATCTGGACTAAAGCACTCAAGATCATCAAAGCAAAACTGATGATCATTGGAGTGTCCACTCCCTGAGACAAACGCACAGCCCTCCTGAAAGGAGCTTTGCTGAGCTTGATGAGACCTTGGAGTCTCAGGGAATGTGATGTAAGGCCCAGATGAACAAGATGGATGCTGGGTGTATGACAGGTACTGCTGAGACTGAGAGATACCTGAGCCTTCAGCAACCATTAAAGCGTTGCTAGCAGGAAGGCTCAAGGGTCTGCTTGCTTGGTGACCCTTCTTGCTTTCCATTTCCAAACGGTATCCATCAAGGATCCCATAGAGTTCGGTCATGGTGAGAGTGTTTAAATTCTCTGTTCTCTTAATGGAGACACAGTAGAAAGTCCACTCATTGGGTAGAGCACTCATGAACTTTCTGGTAAGGTCTCTAAGTTCTTGAGTGATTCCCACAGATTGGAGGGAGGAGATAAGATCCATATACCTGAAGTATTGCTGGCTAAAAGTTTCTCCAGCAACATAGGTGAAGTTCTCGAACTGCTGCTTCAGTGAGTCCTTCTTTGAATCATTAGAGCTCGAGTACATTTGAGCAAGTGCATCAAAGAGTTCTTTGGCTGACTTGCAATGCTCAAACCCCACCATGATGGAGTTTGGGATTGCAGTCATGAGAACAGTCATAGCATTGCTGTCAATGTCGAGCTTCTTCCTGTCTTCATCGGAGTAGTCTTCAACAGCCTTCTCGATCATGGCACCGTTTCCACCAGCAACTTTTGGCTTGTACGGGCCATTCACGATGGACTGCCACATCTTGCTATCCTGGTATCTGATGAAGCCTTCCATTCTTCTGCTCCAAGATCTGAAGTTTTCAGGATCGATGATGGGAGCTTTGGTCATCGTTCCCATTTCAACTTCAGATTTGATGAGGGCCATTTTTGAGTGAGGTATAAGGAGGAGTGAAAAACTGGTTGATTAGGATGGTAAGATCTCACAATCAAGAGCCTAAAAAGCTCTGATACCAATTGCAGAATCGGGTTTTGTCACTTAACACTTGTATTTCTCTCAAACTCACTTATAATAGTCACTCAAACAAGATGAAGCAATGTCTTTGACAAGAGTTGATAATAATATAATAAGTAATCAAAGCAACAAGCAGAAATATTTTCAAGGTACTTGTATATATTACTTCTCAACTCAAGATTACAAGACACTTACAAGCATGGAACATGAGTTACAATGAGAAACTATATATACTAGATCCTACAGCCGGTTATACTTGATACCAGCTGAAAACCTACGACTAAAGCATATACTACAATGCTATAGTTAAGGTATCTTAGATAAAGTATTATCTAAGATATGGTAGTCATGACATGTCCATGACTTACCTTTTGTCACCAACTAAAGATGGCAACTGTACTTAACATAAAAAGGTAAACAGTAGATTAAAGTATGGTCAACTACATGGCTTTTGAGAAAACGCCATGCAGTATCTCAGAGATTTGCAGCGGACTGTCAGACAGACCATACTTATGTCTACTGGATAATAGAAGTGTCTTCCGAAGGTTAACTGGCTTCGGAAGAACAAGTTCTTCCGAAGCCACTTATACTTCGGAAGATGCTTCTATGCTTCCGAGGCTTTAAGGACTTCTTTATACTTCGGAAGTTGACTTCAGAACTTTGTCTTCAAGTCTTGAACCTTCGGAAGTAGCTTCTTTACCTTCGGAAGTTGGAGTTCTCCTTCGGAAGTGTATTTTACACTTAGACTTCGGAAGAGCTCTTTCTTCCTTCGGAAGTCCCACACTTGGCTTCGGAAGTCCTTTGTATGTAGTACTCAAAATCTTCTAAGTGATATGGTTTTGGTTGCAACAGCCTCTTATGATCCAACAATACCCTTCAATCACAGCTGGATGACGGGTATAATGCAATCCATAGTCTCTTGTGTATCTTATGTATCTAAGCACCCTCGTTATACTCTTCCAATGTTCAAAGCTTGGATTACTAGTATATCTGCTTAGCCTACTCACCGCGTATGCTAAGTTGGGTCTAGTACATGTCATTAGATACATTAATCTACCAATGATTCTTGAGTACTCTAACTGAGCAACACCCTCGCCTCTATTTTTCTTTAGATGTTGGGTGGTATCAACCGGAGAACGTACTACACGCGTGTCTCCCGAGTTGAATTTTCCAAGAATCTTGTCCACATAATGAGCTTGACTTAATACAAGACCATCTTGGGTTCGAATAATTTTCACTCCTAAAATTACATCCGCTAAACCCATGTCTTTCATGTCAAATCTTCCTTTCAACATGTCCTTAGTAGATCTTATTATTTTATCATTACTCCCAATGATAAGCATATCATCTACATAAAGACATAAAATTACATAACCTCCCGGTTTATCTTTCACATATACACATGTGTCACACTCATTTATTTTGAAACCGTTGTCAATCATGACACGGTCAAACTTTTGGTGCCACTGTTTTGGAGCTTGCTTTAAGCCATACAATGACTTGACCAATTTACATACTTTACCCTCTTGACCATGGGCAGAGAAACCCTCAGGTTGCTCCATGTAAATCTCTTCTTCTAAATCGCCATTTAGAAATGCGGTTTTGACATCCATTTGATGTACTTCCAATTTTTTAATGCCGCAATAGCAAGAACCATTCGTGTGGAAGTTATGCGAGTCACATGTGAGTAAGTATCAAAATAGTCTAGACCTTCCTTTTGTCTAAAACCTTTGACTGCTAACCTTGCTTTGTATTTATCAATACTTCCATCGGCTTTCATCTTCTTTTTGAATATCCAACGATATTCAAGTGGTTTACAACCAAGAGGAAGATCTACTAGCTCCCAAGTATGGTTGTGAAGAATTGAATCAATTTCATTCTTGATTGCCTCTTTCTATTGAGGTCCTTCCGAAGAGGATACCGCTTCACGGTAGGTATTAGGCTCAGCCTCAACCATATAACTTACGAAGTCTGGACCAAAGGATTTCTCAACCCTTGCCCTTTTACTTCGTCTAATTTCTCCCTCTTCAACTTCGGGTCGTTCATGTTGACTATCATGAACTATGTCATCAATTTGTGTTGATGAACTTGCACCTCCATCATCAAACTAAGATGATGAAGATGCATATGTTTGTCCTCGTATTGGAAACACATTTTCAAAATATGAAGCATTCCCCGGCCTTATCTCCATGATAGTGTTCTTTTGTACATCGGGGTTCTTGGACTCATGTACAAAAAATCGATGTGCATTACTATTTTGAGCATATCCAATGAATATGCAATCAACAGTTTTGGGTCCTAGTTTTTGAGCTTTAGGCGGTGGTACAATCACCTTAGCTAGGCACCCCCACACTTTGAGATAATTATATGATGGTTTTCTACCCATCCATAATTCATAAGGAGTCACATCCCTTTTCTTTGGTGGTATTTTATTTAAAATATAATTGGCCGAGAGGATAGCTTCCCCCCACATGTCATGGCTCATCCCAGAGCTTATCAACATGGCATTCATCATCTCTTTTAAAGTACGGTTTTTCCGTTCCGCAATGCCATTTGATTGTAGTGAGTAAGGTGCCGTACATTCATGTATTATACCACTTTTTGCACATAAATCGGCAAACGGTGCAACATATTCACCACCTCTATCACTTCGCACAATTTTAATTTTCTTGTTTAGTTGATTCTCAACTTTATTTTTATACAAGAAAAAATTTTCGATTGCCTCATCCTTACTTTTAAGTAAGTATACATAGCAATATCTAGTGCAATCGTCAATAAAGGTGATGAAGTATTTGTTGCCACCTCTTGTTGGGTGTTCTTTTAAATCATATATATTGGTGTGAATTAAACCAAGGGTTTCGGTTATTCTTTCAACCGGTTTAAAAGATGATCTTGTAAGTTTTGCCTCAATGCATGTTTCACATTTAGAGTTTGTGTCAATATGGAATGTAGGTATGCATTTTAAATTTATTAAACGACGAATAGAATTATAATTTACATGTCCTGGTCTACCATGCCAAACATTTGAAAACTCAAGCATATAAATAGAAGTAGTAGTCTTATTCATTTCACTTTTGACAACGGTTACATTCATCTTAAACATACCATTGAGGGCATAACCCTTTCCTACATACATTCCACGTTTAGTAAGGACAAACTTGTCCGACTCAAACACTAAACAAAAACCAAACTTATTAAGCAACCATCCCGAAACAAGATTCTTGCGAATCTCCGGGACATACAAAGTGTTGCTCAAAGTGAGTTCCTTCCCGGAAGTCATCTTCAAGATCACATTTCCTTCACATTTGATGTCGGCCGTAGCTTTATTACCCATATAAAGCTTTTCATCATCCTTAACCTCTTTAAAAGTGCTAAAGAGGGTCTTGTCACCACACACATGACGGGTAGCTCCCGTATCAATGAACCATCCATGCGGATTGTCTCCCACGAGGTTGACTTCTTCCACCATTGCTGATAGCTCGGTGATCATTGCCACTAACGGTTCACCGTCTTCAACCACCATATGTGCACGCTCACGCTTTGGTTGTTTGCATTAATTAGCACGGTGCCCCGTCTCATTGCAATTGTAGCAAATACCTTGGAAAGGAGGAGGTGGAGGTTTCTTTTTCAAAACTCCTTTCTTTGGTCCAAGGTTCACCTTTGGTTTCCCAATTGGCTTTTTCCCTTTACCTTTATAACCCCTTGACGATTGCCCATGTTCAATCACATTTGCCTTTGCCATCGGTTCCACACGGATGCCTTTTTGAGCCATTTTGTTGTCTTCTTCAATTCGAAGACGAACAATAAGTTCATCCACAATCATCTCCTTTTGTTTGAGCTTAAGATAGTTCTTAAACTCTATCCAACTTGGAGGCAACTTTTCAATCATGGCTGCAACTTGGAAGGTGTCATTGAGAGGCATCCCCTCAGCATGAATTTTTGAAGTATAACTTGTAATTCTTGAATTTGGCTAATCACAGTCTTGTCGTCAACCATTTTAAAATTCAAGAACCGAGCCACAATGAATTTCTTGCTACCGGCATCCTCGGTTTTATACTTCTTGTCTAAAGACTCCCATAGTTCCTTGGCAGTCTTTATGTTGCAATACACGTTATACAATGAATCACAATGACCATTCAAAATGTAGTTTCAACAAAGAAATTCTGAATGCTTCCAAGCATCAATGGCACTCAAGGCTTGAGCATCATCCCCTTCTTTAATAAGGGAGCAGTTTTTTCCAAGAACTGTGCTAAGTTCAAGGTCGTCAAGTAGAAGAACATCTTCTGTTGCCATCTTTTAAAATGGACACCCATGAACTTTTCAAGTTTCTCGATGTGGTTTGTCACAGTGGTCGCTCCCACACTGGTTGCAGCTAAAGGGGCTGATAAAGAGGAACTCATAGCACTTGAAGACATGTTGTTTGCTGTTTTACAGAAATAGTTTAAGTTAGAACAATTTCCAACAAATTGAAACAACTACCAAAATTGAAAAATAATTCAAACTATTTTCACAATTCTAATAATTCAACAAGAGATGTTCTAAGTCCAACTTTGAAGATCACTCGTGAATAAGAAAGCGAAAACAGTTATAACCACAAACTAATTTGAGAAAATTTAAAAATACTTTCAGAATTCAACGATAGATGTTCTAAGTCCAACTTTGAAGATCACTCGTGAATAAGAAAGCGAAAAACAATTTAAAGAAAACTTAACCTTTTAAAAACACAGATTAATATATGAACGGTGTTTTCAAAATTTGTTTTAAGTTTGTAAGAACCGTTCATATAAAATAAAAATTCAAACAATTTTATTGATATACTCAATACAAATGAACATAATTAATAGACTATCAATCACTTTTACAATGGTACATTTACAAAAGTAGAAGAATCAGAAATGTAAAAGCTGAGGATCGTGTTTAACACGGGGCCCTTAAAACAAATTCCGAGCCTCCCAAGAGAACTCGTTTTGTTTCCCAGGGTACAACAGCCTAAGCAGTTTGTACTGCCGGGATTGATCTAGAACCTGTTTTGCTGCAGGTTTTGAGTTGTAGTGCGCCATCAAAGCGCCACATTGCGCCCACATGCCCACGCCGCGCGCGCGCATGTGCGAGTGCGAGTGCGAGTGCGAGTGCGAGTCAAGGGTGCTTCGCACCCTTCGCAAATCCACTTAGTGTGACACCTTAGGAAATAATATAGACAAGAGGTTATAGAATATAAATCATATTATATTCTTTCTTTCCTCCAATGTGGGACAGCTTCCCACACTATTAATTCCTAATGTTATTAACCACATTAATTTTCATTCAACACATTAATTTATTAATTAAATATTAATAACCATATTAATATTATCAATAAATTTCCAACAAAACCAACAACTAGTGCTTTGTTTATGAGCTGGGTTCTGTGAATTTCTTGTTTGTTATTATTATTTATTTATTATTGATTTAGATCTTGTGAAAAAAAGTGAAACCGGTGAGAGGAGGTTATCTTTTGGGGGAGTTTGTAAAAACGAATTAGAGATTAGCTTGCACATGAGATTTTGTTTATATGGTTTTCTTTCGTTTTTTTGGTTGTTAAGATTATGAAATCGACGGGGTCGCTAATGTATCCATTTTCGAAGTCCTTGAACGTTGAAACAATTATTATTATCCTTTAATATTATATTGGAATTTAAAATTAGTTATCAATTTAATAACAAATCATCTTTACTAACTTAGTAATCTTTATACACTAATAAAAATGTTACTAAAGAAAACACATAACATCATCATATTTTTACTCACCATATTTTTTCTTTTTCACTCTTCTACTAAGTAATTATATTAATTACCAATAACTAGAATTAAGCTCCCTGCGTTGCAGCGGATACGTAAAATCATGGCAAGTAGCATCAATGTTATATAAGTGTCAACGACTACCAACACTGTTAAAACTCATATTAAAAAAAATAAATAATAATGAAAATAACAAAACCATACGAAAAGTATACCTAAAAACATTAAATCACGCACGTGAGACGTAAAACATTAAAAACAATAATTAAGTCAATCTAGAACTCGTGTATTATGACGGGGCCATTAAACGGGAAAAAATAAATGTAAAACGTTGAACCACACGTGTAAGTCATAGCATATTAACTCGTAAAATTTAGAATGAAACAAAAAATTAATAAAAGATGAAAAGTATAGGGGACCAAATTTGAAAGTAAAAAATTATTGGGGACTAAATTATAAAATATGTAAGCGTTTGGCTTAATATAGAAAAGTCAAAGATTAAAGAAAATATAAAAACAAAATTTGGCACAACCCATCAAGCATGTAGTACAACCAACCAAGCATAAATAAGTTGGTAATTAGTATATTATAAATACTATTTAACTATTTTTTAGATTAAGAATTGTTTTATAATAAAATAAGAAATAAATATTTTTATTAATTTTATTTCTAAAAAAAGTAATTTTTTATAAAATAGGAAATTCTTCTAAAGTATCAACCCTTTTTAAAATATAAAATATTTTAAAATTGATTTTTTAAGAGTAATTTATATAAACAATAAATAATTCAAAATTGAAGTAATTATAAGGAAATTATTAAAAATGATATTTTTAATATAATTTGTTTTGAATCAAATGTTTAATTCTTTTAAAAAAGAAAGTTTAAAAACAAAGGTTCAAAAAGTTGATTTCATTGTTTTATTACTTATAGTTTTTACTTATACGTTATTTCAATCGTATTTTATCTTAGGATATCATTTTATGCATAATATATTTTTATTATATTTGATATTTTATTTTATAAAGCGTTGTGTAAGACACGAGTTTATTATAGCTAATTTAAAATATAAGATTACAACTGGCTGCAAGTGAGATTTTTATATTATGTATACTAGTATTTGAAGATGTCGATTTCTCCTGTTTACTTTAAAGGTTTAAGAAATCTGCCACTAAAGTCTTAATATTTATGAAAGAGGAATCCCTCAGTTGTCCAAAAAATCTGCCACTAAAGTCTTAATATTTATCAAGTTTTGAAGCAGAGAAAGTTAAACTTGAGTAAGAGAGAAAAGAAAACGATACCTAAATCTTCATTAAAATCTTTTAGTCCTCATACTTTTTTTCAACTTTGCAACAAAGTGTCCATTTTTTTCTTTATATACATAACATGTCCTTCAACAACATTAATATGTATGAAACCAACATATAAACTTTTCAAGATACTATTTTTAATCAACTTTTATTAGGTTTATTAGATGCATTGAATTATTTTTTTCTTTGTCCTTTTATTAACTTTTCATTTGTTTTGTTAATGTTAGACGCCAATAATTTTCATGCTTAAACAAGTTGTGCACAACACACGTGTTTGCATTAAATGTTTAGAATTTAAGTTGTTATCATGTTCAACGTGTTTTTTTACACGCTAGTCTCTTTAGGTTTTTTTTTTAATTCTATACTCAATTTAAAAAAAAAATTTGTTTATTTTTTCTTTCTTTTATTCTTTGTCGGTTTCTTTGATAATTTTTAGATTTTTGTCCGCCAGAAGACCATGCAACAACACATGAGTTTCTTTATATGTAAATTTTTATGCAAGATGTATGAAGTTTATCGCAAAAGATTACTTAACACTTGCGTCTGTTAGACATTAAAAAAAACAGCAGTAATACGCCGATTCAATTCCTACTTATCTTTATAATAACAAAATTAATATTTGGTTGAGGGGAATTTTAAGAGCAAATTACCTTCAAGTTTCAATTTAACGTATTATTTACAAAAACAAAAACTTTCATTACCAGCAATCGAAATATTCTAATCAACTGAAATATATTCTTAGAAGAAATACGAAGTTCAACACAATTAACACACAAAGTGAAAATAGATTGAACCATTGCGCAACGTGAGGTTCTAATAACTAGTTTTAACACAAATAATTCATCATCTGTTTAGTTATGCTTTGATAGCTAAAAATTTTCATTAGGTTTCTAATTTTCTAGTGATTATTATTTGAACTCCGTATGTACAAATCCTTTCATATAATTATTGTTAGAATAATGTAAAACTCATATGATAATTTGGAATATGTTTTAAATCATGATATAATTAAATATTATGATATTGTAATATTCATGACACAAGTAGGATTATATATATAAATATTTTGAAATGGCAAAGGGTTGGTAGACCAAGCCAAAGTTACTTAAAAGATCTTGTATGTCGTGGTTGAAAAGCAGATATGTCGGGAAGATTGCTTCACTCACTTCCATTCATTGTTTTTTTGCCCTTTTCTATGTGGCCTTAAACTTTATTATTACTATAATATGATATAAGGGCACTAGTAAAATTTGAGTTAATTTATAAACAGGTTATGTTTGAAAAAACCGTAACTTAATGGTAAAGTAGCTGAACTAAATAATAGTTATAATGTTGATAATAGAATATTTGTTGTTTAAACTTAAAAGTAAAACAAGTAAATGTCATATAAAACTTAGAATGTCAACAATTGCTTCTACAACTGCTAATTATATTTTATAATAGCTTAAAACAAGTGAGATGATAAATGTAAATAGTTTCAAACTTTTAGTACATTGTTAAACCTTTATAACAAGCCTTAAACTGTTAATACATAACTATTGTTGTTATTGTATACGTTAAAAACTTATATGTTACATCACATGAAATTGGAAGTAGGGTGAGCAAGATTCAAGTTCAGTGCAAAAAACCAAGAAACTGACATGGACCAACCCAGTTAATTTGACAAACTTTTGTTTATTTGGTCCCTGGTCACGAGAAATTACCTTATTTTGGAGCGGGCCGGTTTACTCCAAACCTGATAGCACACCAAACAAAAACTGAGAACATAATGTTGGTGATTTTAGTATCGTTGGTGCATTTTAATTTTATTGAATTCTCCTATATGTTAATAACAAAATGGAAGAAGAAGGAGAGTTATCTTTGTTTGTAGTTTGGCCAATGTAGTTTTTTTAATTTGCTTTGGCCCCTCCCTAATGATGTTTTATAAAGAGAGTAAAAGGGGAGGAGACTAACAGTTTTCTCCTGTGGTTCATTTGTAGAGAGAGAAAAGAGTAACCAACCCACCGTTGTTTACCGCCTGCGTCGCCTCCGCCTACCGCTGAACGTCTCTACCGCCTACTGTGTTTGCCGCCTGCCCTCTCCACTACAGAAGGAATAACTGTTTGCGGTTGACTCAATGTTGTCACAGTGACAATGGAGATGGCGGTGGGGATGTGGGTGGTTGCCCTTCCGTTTCACGCTAGATTGGCGCGATTGGGGCGGTTGTGCTCCGGCAGATCACGATTTTTATGCCTCCTATGTTGGATTTCTCCATCTCCGGTTGACCTAGAGTCCGCCGCGGCGACGGCCGATGGTCATCGGCGCTTGTGATGGTGGCGGCGGCGTTGGAGAGTCACAGTTCAGCCTCCTGTTTCCGGTTGAGTTAGGGCTGGCGGTTGTATTCTCGCCAGCTAGATGTCGGTAGTGATGGTTGCACAACCTTCACGGACCCTCTACCCTTGTCTCTCTCTAATTCCTTTTTTTTTCGTTTGAAATGTTGGGGTTTTTAGATCTTAGGGTTTTTCTGAATTCATGTTGTTAACTGATACAATTGAGACTTTGTGGTTTGGTGTTTCGTTATGTTGATGGTGATAGTTTTTATGGAACTTCGTTGTTTTGTCGATTCGTTACGTCGATGATGATGGGATTACCTCATCTGGGACTGTTGGGTTAATGTTAATCTTTGGTTTTAATGTTGGTTATATCTAGGTTTTTGTTTTTTAGGTAGATCTGTGTTGGATTCTTTCATAAATGATTTTACCCGCTGTTGGAAAGGTCGTTATGTCAATGATGATGGCCCTAGCTCTGGCTCATCTAAGAACGACCTTGAGCTCAAGTAGGTTGTTGTCCTCATTTTGTTGTCAGGAAATTTATTTGTCGATTATGGTTAAGAACACAGTTGCACATTTGACGTTTAGTTTTACCATGTTGGGTAGACAAAGTTGTTGCGAGATCAGTTTGTTTAGATGGTATTGTTGTTATGCTACCGTCAGAAACATTGTTATCTCATTGGTGATGCCACTTGCTTTGTTTGTAGTTTGGTCACGGTAGTTCCATAACTTTGCTTTTTTTCCCTCCCTAATCATGTGTTAATCTGAGACCCTCCTTAGAATAATGGGCTATGACGATAACTAACAATGGTGTTGGTTGCTTTGGCGTGGCTGTTGTTTTTGGTTAGCAGCCGCAACTAAAAGCCTGATCTAAGCCCGATCCATTACATGCGCAACGCGCGTCGATGGATACCACTAGTTTACTTAAAATCAAAGTGAAATGAGTGTAAACATTGTTGCAAAATAGGAGGTATAAAATGCACACTTATACAGGTCTATGTTCATTTCTAGTATCTCGAATCCGATTGTTTAAGGGGCAAAGTCCCTAGACCATGGGGAGTTTCAATGGAGCATCATAGCCCTCACGTGGGTCCGAGGGATATGCCCTTGGTGTGGGGTCTAGAGGCGGCAACATCTAGAAAGGGGAAACACCCCTAAGGTTCAACATTATAACATGTTAGTTATACACTTTTCATATATTCACGTGAGTCATCAATATTTGCTTGAATTTGATTATAAAAAAAGAACTTACAAGAAAGATGTTAATCATATCCGACTTTAAGAAAACATATATGTTAAAACTTTAAATTTGAAAAAGGGTAAAAATATATTATATTCAACTCAACTTTTTTAATAGAATTTTTGAGTTGATTAAATAAATGGTCCCTATGGTTTATATAAAATAACAGGTTTGAGTACTAAGAATTTTTGTAACAGATTGGGTTATTGAGTTTTAAATTTTGTAATGATTTAAAGTACTAATACTAACAGGCATTAGTTTTTAAGTTACATTTTAATAAAATGACTAAGTTACATTTAAGATTATTGCAGAACCACTTTTTATTTTAAGAACCATTGATTTACATAGACGTATATTTAGTTAGATGTTACTTGAACTATTTTACATATGTGTATATTAGACATGAACAATAAACTATGTAAAACAACCAAATATTACCAGCTTTAACTTACATATATGTAAATCAGTTGTTCGTAATTTATATTTATGTAAACCAATTGTTCTTTTGGTTCTGAAAATAAAAAGTGGTTCGTAATGATCCTGACCATATATATACATATTTATTATTAAAGACCGCTAGTTTACCTACATATAACTTTTAAAAACCCAACTTCCCCTTTTCCCTATCGACTACCATCTACCCACCACCACCATTATCTACCCACCATCGCAGCATTACCTTTATCATTGCATCAACATCATCACCATATCATAACCATTGCTGCATCATCACCACCATCACAACATCACCATTATCGTCATCTCACCAAATCCCCATTCACTTTCCCTTGTTAACCGTAAAATTTTAAAAAAACCATAAATTTGGGGTGTTCGGTGGTCATGAGACGGCTAGGTTCAGATCTCAATCAGGGTATTTGGTGGTACATGGTGGCTGGATGGTGATGGTGATGATAGTATGTACATGGTGGTGGCGGTTATGGGTAGTTGATTTGGGTGTAGGGTTTTAGAATGAAAGGAATGATGATTTAATGATGATGCCTGAATGTGATGATGATAAGGATATTGGAGATGGGTGCGATGGCGTGAGGTTGGTGCGATGGTGAGCGGCGGTGATGGCCGATGGTGGTGACCAGCGTTGATGGTCGGCGACGGTGGTGGGGAAAATACTATTGTACATATGTAATTATATATATATATATATATATATATATATATATATATATATATATATATATATATATATATATGTGTGTGTGTGTGTGTGTGTGTGTGTGTGTGTGTGTGTGTGTGTATAAAGATTTATGTATAAATATATTATTTTAATTAAATTACACAATGATTCCTTATTATTTACATAAATAGTATTATTATATGAAAAGACCAAAATGCTTTTATAATTAACAGAAAATCTAACGTTTGTAAGTGTTAATACTCAAACATGTTGCAAATTAAAAAGTGAGTACTTAAACCTGTTATATTTTTGCTTGGTATCCAAACTTGTTATTTTTGACAAACCACAGGGACCATTTATGTAATTTATATATTACTATTACCAACTTTTTATGCATAATGGTGTTGTACATTATGCATAGAGAGTTTTTAAAAAAAATTGACTTTTCACTTTGAACCTAAAAGTTTTTATATTTTGCAAAGTAACCTTCTAAAATATTATTATTTTTTACTTTAAACCTAAAACTACTCATCTTTTGTAATTAATCTCATAAAATATTATACTTTCAACTTTGGTTCCCTATACTTTTCGTATTTTTCAACTTTTCGTCTTACGTTCGTTTTAGGGTTTGCAAGTTAACATGACATAAACATGCATGTGCGACTCACAAATTTTACGTTTCACTTTACGTATCGTTCTAAATTCTGTGAGTTAACACAACACAACGTGCATGCGTGGTTTATCATTTTACATCTATTTTCTCCCTTTAACAAGACATCGCAACGCGTGAGTCCTAAATCTAGTTATATTTTTATATGTTTTACGTTTTGGATTTTTTTTCGTATTAATACACCGCAATTTCAATGTTGATATATTAATGGTGGTGTGACACTGATGTTATTTTCCATGATTTTACGCCACCCGCAACGTGGGGAGCTTAATTCTAGTTTACCCTAAAATTCAAATAGAAACATAGATAAAAATAAGTATGTCATAAAATTTTATTAAATAGGACAGAAATTAAAAAATTAAACCTTTAAAAGAAAATGCTTAAAAAGAAGAAAGAATGGGTTCGGTTTGCGATTACTTTTACTTTGAAGATGTGGGAGGAATATCACTTGCGCTGAGCTTCCTTTTTTGATAAATGGAAAATAAATTTTTATTTAAGTTGTACTAATACATGTTAGAAAAGGATTAGTTGGGTACTATTCATCTCCATTAGTTTTTAATAGTAATCATCTCTATAGCCGCTCAGTCATATTTCGCTACCAAGAATCAAGAGACAGTTTGGACTGTCAGAGAGAAAGAAATATTCTCCCCCACCCGAACTGCCTCTCTTTCTTTTTCTAGAAACGAAAACCTAAGAGAGGAGTTGGAGGATCGGAGATGCATAGGGTTAAATGCAGTCATTGTCACCACTGGTGGTTCTCCTTGCTCTCCCTTTTTTTTCAACAAATCCTGCTCTCGCTCTCTTTTATTCTCGGTAAATCCTTCGCCCTCTCTCCCTCCCTCTCCCACTCCCTCTCCACCTCTCTTCAAGCCTACACTAGCATGAAAACTATAATGAATACCAACGAAATTATTTATCTATATAACAGTACAACCTTAGCTACAAGAAAGTTTAGAATCTTTAATATTGGCCACCAATCTTTATTTTATATACTTTAAAACCAACTTAAATAATGATACTCATCCATTATATTTTATTTCTTTTAGTTTTTATTATCACCCTTATATAATATTTAATATTATATTTTTCAATAATTTTTGTTTTTATAATAACTTTCTTTTATAATCATTAAAAAATGAAATTCATGTTTGTCTTTAGTTTTTTTGTTCAATGTTTCCATAAAAAATTGTTAAAAACGTTGTTGTATTCAAAATAAAGGGTTTTTCTTGCATCGTATTTATGATAGAGTATGACTTTTATAACAAAGTGCACTTTTTTCGTTTTATGCTACGGTGACACTCACTTTTACGAGGAGTAGATGTCATAGTTTTATGACGGCGTGACAACCGTTCTGACATATTTCTATGTCTTTCTTGATGCATTATAATTTTACGTTGGAATAACCGTCAATGGGATGTGTTTTTGTATTTGATTTTTATATTTGAGATCGTGGCGTATTCCTCGCGCAACGCGCGTAAGTAAAAACCTAGTTCCAAAAATGCCCCAGTTATTATTGTCATTAAACTTTCTAATTCATATATATAGTTATACTAAAAATAACTAGAAATTATATTTTAGTACAAAACTCAAAGGAACATAGGTCATAAGACTTCAGAGTCCTTTTGTTATTTTAAAATTGAAAATATGTTCTATAAAAAGAAATATAAGAAGGTCATGTTACGTTTATAGAATTCTCGGTAAAGTTGAGTTCAAAAACATGATTTATTGGCACATAATGGAATTGAAATTAAATAAAACTCCAACCAAATGAATTTAACATTCCTTTATTGTACGTATGAAATCTCAAACTTTTCAATGAAATGTTAAAAATATATCCACAATACACATCTCAATCACATGCTCATTCTAAACATATGCCACCAATAATGAAAAAGAGCACACTTCAATAAATAGGTTTCAACATTGATCAAAATCAAGCTTAGACCAAAGATAATGCAGCCGATCTAGAATATCGACTTCAACCAATATTCTCTTAAAGGCACCTACCTTCATTGTAATGGAACTCATCTTCAATCACCTAAAACCCATATTCATTATTATAAGAGCCATATGAACATATTTGGTGTTGGTGATTTGATATTGTGGAGGAACTTCATGCACTAGATTAGGGTTTGGTGGAGACTATCGATGCTCCACGTATTAATGACTTGTACTAAAGCTAGTGAACTACTATTGATTTGATTTGGGTTTGGTGGTGACTGTCATATTTTGCTAACATGAAAGGGGATTAAGGTTGGGAGTGATATGACAGGTTGAGACTTGAGATGGTTTCAAGGGCAATTTAAAATTTTAATTATTTGAATTTCATTTCTAAATTAACAAAATATGAATGTTCAATGAATCATTTCTAGTTCTAAGTTGAATTCTCAATTCTTTTAAAAAAACATTACACGAACCAAATGATTCATTGGAAAATGATCAATGAAAAGAGTTATTGCATACAAGAATACATAACTCTGCTAGTATTTTATTTTGAGACAATACATTATTATTTAAAGCTCATTAATTAGTTTATGTTTTGCGCTACAAAGATTTGGGATAATGGGCATCTCACACATTTGAATGCTTACATACCAAATCACTTGGTAGAAATGATTGAAGCAATAATATACAAGCCATTAGAGCTTAGTTTAGGTATGCTCCCTTATAAAGTTACGATAAGACCCCATCAACTTTAGATGAACTTACCATTTAAACCATATAGTTTTTCATGTTTGCTTTTCTTTTATATTTTTTTTGCCCAACCAGAATTTACAACATGTCCTACTCACGGTTTTTTTTTTCTTTCTTATAACTTTTAAAATGTAATGTTTTATTTGTTGCGATATCCCTTCAGATCTACTTTTCAGTGCAAATTTTATTTAAAACACAGTTATGTGTAATAATGTACATGTTTTTGAATAAAAAATGTACAAGTCGCCACAACAGCTTCGGAGTTTCGTTTTTACGGTTTTTTTAACCCGCACCACCATGTAAAATATGATATAATATAAAAATCTGGATTTCCCTTTGCAAAGTGTTTATTATTACCAACATTTATATGTGCCTTTTATCTATGTTTTGATGTTTAAAACAGACCCTCAATCCGGTTTTTCTTTTTCATTCCTACAAAACAACTTATAATATATAGTATTTAATAAAACTTCTGATTTGCAATTGTAATTAAAATGCTTATTATTATCAACATCCAGACCTATCTTTTTTTATCTACATTTTGATGTTCAAAAGGGTTCATACGATTCTCTTTACGTAAACATCCATGTAATTGCCAAAATTAATGCATGCGCCACCTTGTTAAATACATAATCTGAAAGACATTCAAATAGTATGCCGCTTGCACTTCAATTTTAGTTTGTATAAATTAGCTTGTTAAAAACCCGAGTCATTTTAGTTCGCGCTAGTTTGAAGCAGATTTGGTTCAATCAATTAACTCATTCGTTGGCTCATGTTGATGTTATTATTTCCTTGTTATTCGAAACTTTACTAAAAGAAGCATACGAAATCCTTAAAATTGAGACAAACGAGCAAACTCATCGAACTATCTTCAGGCGAGGCAAATACAAGCTTAGGTTGTAGATCGATCGGAGATATCGACTCAAATCAACTACTCTCATGTTATAACTGACTTGAGCTCTAGTTAACGCATTTTTAGCTTGAATTCCGAGTCATAAAATGCCAGATAATATGACTTTCAAGTGGAATTTTTATGTTATTTAGAACTTTTGTTTATAAAAATCAACAAACATTCTACTTTTAACTCATGTATTGTATAAATTCTATATAATAATCGTATATAAGCATACATACATATCTAAACATATAATACATAAAATACTTACATGCGTGCTTATTTAATTATATTCTTATTCTAAGTAATGTGGCGATTTAAGATATATTGATATTTGTTTAAAACAGAATTAATTGAAATGATGGAAGTGTTATTAGTAGGGAATCTTTGAAGAAATGATATGTAGATGACGAGTTCTCACTAAAATGTGTTATTGTGACTACTTTATTTGAGACCAATAGACTCTTAACATTGGCCCCATCTATACTTTGTAGAATGACACACCAAAGCCTTGAAACAAGGAAAAAAGATACAAACCAAAACATGTCTCATCATTTCATTCTTTTCCAAATCAAACGTTTTCTTTAACCAATGTGTACCTAGTTGTTACGATATTATATATCAACATAAATCATGACATAATATAAATTTGTTTTATTGCAATGGTACTATTTATATTATAAATTTAGGATTTTTATAATCATAGTGCCTACATATGTGGCTAATTTTAAAATGCTAACTTTAAAAGAAAATGATAACTATCTCATAAAATACATGTATATGTGAAATTATTTTTTTGTAAGGCTATCCTATTAAAAGTTTTAATAGTAACACGTAGATTTCTAGTATAAATGTTACATTGAAAAATAATTGGACACACAACCTTTTGATTATAGATCTCAACTCTTACCACCAGACCTAACTCCCCATCCATATAGAACTATGTGTGTGATTAAAACTAGACGTAGTGGTGTCCCTAGGGAGTTCCGAAGTTGCTAACATGGACATAATTGGGCGTTAAAACCACTGCATCCTAGTAAAGGGGATTTCAAATTCATTTTTAGTCAAACCTTTAACGGGAGATAAAATAGATGAATGACTCATTTTTTTCCTCACTTCTAAATAAAAAAAAGCTTTAAAACCACTACACTTGATTTAAAGTTATTTTAACTAAATAAACTATTACATATAGTCTAATAATTGAAGTGGATGTGAGTTTTCTTAGATTTAAATTTATCTTAACAATTTTAGAGTTTTAAATAAAAGTTTAGGGCGCTTGTTTAATAAAAGATAATAATTTTGCAAGCATTTTTTTAAGACTTCATCGTTTTTTGACTAGTTTAATCGATTATGGGTTGTTATTTCAGTTTCTTTATGCGGATGTATATTTTAGAGATGGTAAGACTTTAATTTTGAAAACTCTTTTTACATTTTATGATATGATCCCAGTAATAAAAAGACATGATGAGAAAGAAAAAGAAGAAATAAAACAAGGAAGACACAATAAGCTTTTTTGCTTTTTAAGAATTCTCATGTGAGACATTTTATGGGGATTCCATCCCACTTGATTTGTTCAATCAAATCCACACTCAAAGTTTGAACAATCAAACATGCCCTAGTATCTTAGCCTATAAAGCAAAAGCAACTTAAAGACCAACATGTGTTTAGTTGTAAAAGTAACATAAATCCTCATTTTCTTTTGTTTTATAAATCCGAACCAAATTCATACTCTAGATTTGGACAAATCTATTTTCTTTTAGTTGTTTTGGTGTTCGATTGACGTAAGGTTTTGATAAAAACATGTTATTATTGGATGTATGTTTTAAAATCTAATACGTAAAAAGAGTTAGATTCAAAAGTTAAACTAACATGGTTACAAAGTTTGGTTCAAGCTCAAATCCAAACTATAAAACGAAATCAAACCTTTGAATTTAAATATTTTTCTTAGTTTAAGTTTTCAGACCAAAGATCATATGTGTTACATTATTTTTGTTAGTCTTTGATACAAGGTTGCTATTTTTTATCTTCACATTGTAGGTTCAAGCCATTTGATAGGTACTTGTTCATGTGTTTATTGCATTTAATCATGTGTTTTTAATCATAAATATGCATAAAATAGAGTTGCTTTGAGGATTTTTTATATTTGTAGGTTAAGCACAAAGAATGCTATTGCTACGAATGTTATGATATTTGTATACGAAGTTGGACCACAAAATAGAGAAAAAAACAAAAGTAGCTGATATTGGTGCAACCTAGTCTTGTACTAACACAACTTACTCTGACTGGCACAGGTGGCAACACGGATCAGAAGATATCCATTTTTAGCCGTGCAGGCTAAGTGGCTTACGTCGACTCCGGTGCCACTTACGCCATTGCGCGTGCTTTATTTTCCAGATTTTTGTGATTCTTGACTGGAAACCACCTAAAGTGACAAATTACCCACTAACTGATAGTCGTGTATAAGGACAAGCAGCCTATTTCAAATCATAGCATGTAGTCAACTCATAACTGGAAATTTTACTAAAGAACAATCATTATAAAGAAGAACCTTTAACATAACGAGAGTATGCAAACCTACATGCTTGCATGCCAATGAGGCAAGCGATGATCTTGCCTAGAATGGCTTAAGAATTAAACCACTAGGATAAATGTAGATGGGTATTAGTGAGGTAATTCAGTTTACCAATTAAAAGCCTATAAAGCATTAGATTATCTAAGCATATTCCTTCTTAGTGAGAAGTTAAATATGAACGAATAGAGAACAAATAATAGAAGGATCATCTATAAACATTACTAAAGGATTCTTGAAAGTATTGACTATTTGAATGAACTCCCTTTGTTTTTCATCTTGTATTACTAGAGGATATTGTCACGACCCGTCAAAACTCAGATCGCAACACCCTAATTTTCATGAATTAGGGGCACAGTTGAAGCATACCAGGCTGCTCAGAAGACTCCGAAACAGGCCACACAAATCCACAGCAACATGGCAGCCTTAGAAGGCTCTAGAACGTCCCATACACTACTAGAACACGTTGCGTAAGGGGCTGCTATGAAGAAGCAACTTGTGCAACCCTAAATAATCCCGGAAGTCTCTAGAACACACTACAAAATCCAGCCATGAAGACTAGATCAAATTAGAGAATGCCATGTAAAAATTCTAGATATTAAGCAAAGAAATATCTGGATATTAGATTAGTTAATATCTTAGATATTTAGATTAGCTAATATCTTAGATTTTTTTATTACTAACTATCTTAGATATTTGGATTAGAAGTATCTAGATCATGGAATTACAAGCATAAATAGGTGATGGAGTCCACATTTGGAATCACCTAAGTTCCTTGTAACATCAAAGCTTTGTACTTGTGTTCTAGTAATACAAGCTTACAACTTGTGTTGTAATCATACACCACAAGCATTCCACTTGCGTACTACCAATCTACCATTGCTTACAAGTCTTCCGCTGCAGTAAACCATCCATCCGAGATCAAGAAGGCTGACTTAGAACGGATCTAAGTGCCGCACGTGAGCTGAACAAATCAGTCCGTAACAAGTGGTATCAGAGCCGCGTCGATTCATTGGATGACATCAAATCCAAAAAAGTTGTAGTCGCAAGCGTTGCCAGAGACAAGAACGGTGGACGGGAGGATACTCGAAAGGCGATAAGAGGACTCGAAGCATGTCCAAAGACTTGGTTGCAAGCATGGACAAAGAGTTGAAGACGTCGAGACAACATTATCCGAATTCAAAAACAAAATGGATGAATTCAAGGCTGAAATCGATATCTTCAAAACACATACCTACGACTCTTTGCAACATGTTGAGTCGTTAGGCAATGACTTCAATAAAATATGAAGCGATCTCAAACTTTCCTCTCCTTGATAAAGAAGGAGATGCAAGAAGCATTCACAAGGAGTTGGATCAACTCAAAGCTAACTTTGAGAGAGAAATCAAAGACTTGCAAACCGAACTAAGTGTTTGCAAACGTGCACTAGCAATCGGAGGTGACAACATAATCCATGCCTCTATAGAGGTGGAGATCCCCAAACCATCACCATTCGTTAGCAAACGAGAGGCGAGGGTTGTGGATGACTTTCTTTGGGAGATGGAGCAATACTTTGAGGCCATCGATATTGTCGATGGTGCTAAGAAGATCGAGACGGTGCCTCTTTACTTGAAAGAGACCGCAACTTTATGGTGGTGATGAAAACACATGGAGATTGATAAAGGTACGTGCACCATACAAACTTGGACTGATTTCATAAAAGAAATCAAAAAAAATTATCCGGAAAACGCTAAACACGAAGCAAAGATTTGGCTTCATAATGTAAAGCAAAAGGGTAGCATCAAGGACTACGTCAAAGATTTCACTACCCTTGTGCTAGAAATTCTGGACTTGTCACCAAAGGACTCTCTCATATACTTCATCGATGGCTTACAAACGTGGCAAGAACCGAACTTGAACGAAGAAATGTTCAAGACTTGTCCTCAGCCATCGTTGTTGCTGAAATCATGATCGACCATAATGAAAGGCGATCACGAAAACCTATCATTACGGAGGATAACGATGGAAAAGGTGGGGAAGGGAAACCCCACAATAATAACCAAAATTTAAATCGAAGAGAAGATAATCGACGACCGCTGAGATATGGAAATGAGGTACAAGTAATCAAAGGACGCTTTGGACCACACAATGCGCGGGATCGTCCGAAAAAGGCTAGACTGACAGCCTTGATCAGATCTGATGATGAACCATCAGAACCAGAGGAGGTTCGTCTAGGAGCAATGCAACTTCAATTGCTTAATACTATAGGTACAGTTGAAGGCAACGACAAACCAATCAAACCCGACCACAATCAAAGACAACCTGAAGACGGAATCAACGGGACTTCGTTTGTGAACATGGAGATAAAAGGACAACTTGTGAAAGCGTTTGTTGACACCGGATCAAGTCACAACTTCATCTCACCTAAAGAGGCTTGAAGACTTGGCTTAAGGATCACCATGCATGAAGGATGGATCAAGGGCACCTGGGGAAATACCAAATCAATAGAAGGAGCAACATGGGGCGTAAAGACAAAGATTGGCACTTGGACAGGAAAGCTGCACTTCTCAGTCGTCCCACTAGAAGACTATGATATCGTGATAGGGATGGACTTCTTCCAAAAAGCCAAATCAGGCCAGTAACATTCATAAACACATGTACATCATTAAAGGAGATCAAATGCACACCGTTACCTTGGAGCCAGATACAAGGCATCGAGGCAGGGCCATCTCGATCATACAACTCATGAAGCCAACTCATGGGGCACCGAGGCAACATGACGAGGACGTCGTGGCATTAGGTGGGGGAGAATGTCACGACCCGCCAAAATGCAGATCGCAACACCGCACATTTGAAGCATACCAGGCTGCTCGGAAGACTCCGGCACAGCCCGCACAAATCCGTAGCAACATGGCAGCTTTGGAAGGCTCTAGGACGTCCCACACAACACTAAAACATGTTGCTTAAGAGGCTGCAATGAAGAAGCAACTTGTGCAACCCTAAATAATCCCGAATGTCTTTAGAACACACTACAAAATCCAGCCATGGAGACTAGATCAAATTAGAGAATGCCATGTAAAAATATCTAGATATTAAGCAAAAAATATCTAGATATTAGATTAGTTAATATCTTAGATATTTAGATTAGCTAATATTTTAGACATTTAGATTACCAAATATATTAGATATTTAGATTAGAAGTATCTAGATCATGGAATTACAAGTATAAATAGGTGATGGAGTCCACATTTGGAATCACCTAAGTTCCTTGTAACATCAAAGCTTTGTACTTGTGTTCTAGTAATACAAGCTTACTACTTGTATTGTAATCACACACCACAAGCATTCCACTTGCGTACTACCAATCTAACGTTTCTTACAAGTCTTCCGTTGCAGTAAACCATCCATCCGAGATAAGAAGGCTGACATAGAACGGATCTAAGTGCCGCACGTGAGCTGAACAAAGCAGTCCGTGACAATATGCTTAATATAGTGAAAGGAGAGATTGTTTCATCAAAATGTTACCCTTAACAGTATCATTTACCAAATTAAGACCCATTAAGAATTATACCAAAAGTTGATTTTCTTCTCGTTTTGTCAATTTATATGATGCACCACAACTACATGTAGGAAGAACATCTAAGGCACTTAATTTATCCCGAATTAGTTTCTTCTTTGTGAAGTAAGTAACAACATCATTATTACCTTGCATAAGTTCAAAAAGATTCTTCTTAACTTGAATGTAGAATCCACGATATGATCACATCGTTAAATTGTTGCCTTAGATCGAGATGAAGAGTATTTGAAGCAACATTGAATTCTCCTTTGTCAAAATGCAACTTTATCTTTAGCATTAGAAATCTTCGAAACAAGCACCACTCCAAGATGATATGAAGCATGTAGGTATAATAGAATTGAAGCATCACTCGTATTTTTATATTTGTACTGGTTTGAGTTGCCATGATTATTGATTAACATTGATGTTTTTGAATTAATTTGAATCAATCGATGTGAGTACTAATGAAATAGAATGAGTTTAGAATTAACAATCAAAAGGTTTAAATGAATTTGAAGAGGAATTAGAGCTTTTTCTGTAATACCATGTTGTAACGGGAAGAGAAACCGGGAAAAAATCATAGAAAGAATACTTAATTGTTTGTACAAGTATCTGCCATTAAATATAATAATTATAATATATATTAAAAATCAACTTCACTGCTACAGTGAAGTTTGCTTTTAATATATTGGTCACATATTTTTACAAAATGTATTTAGAAGTTTATTTTTAATATATTGGCCATATATTTTTACAAAATGTATTTAGAACCCAAATTCTAATTAGGATTAACAACACAATTTTATATTTTTGCTTTGTGACCACAAAAGTTTATTTTTTATGTTTTTGGGTTCAAACATTAGTATCGGTATTTGATATTATCGGAACCGGTATCCGTATAAGTTTTTGTGGTTTCCGATAAGCTGACCCGACAACGAAGAAAGTCACGGTAGCATATGACAGTAAAATAACCAAACTGCCGTACGCTTAACGCGGGTGAAGTTTGCTTTGTAATATATTGGCCACATCTTTTTACAAATTGATATTAAAACCCAAATCCTAACTAGGATTATTCTTTTGGTTTTTGGCCCAAGCTATTATTGAGATTTTTTTAATGATGAAGGCAAGTGATGTGCTACAATAAAGTTTTATATATTTGCTTTTTGACCACAAAAGTTTATTTTTTGTGTTTTTGGCGTCAAACATTAGTATCGGTATTCGGTATTTAATCGAAACGGTATTGGTATACGCTTTTGTGGTTTTCGATGAACCAACCGACAACGAAGAAAGTCACGGTCGCGTAAGATAAAGAAAAACAACCAAACCCATTTTTCCATTAATTAACAACTTAACTTTTTAACTAAATAACAACTTTTAAAGTAATTTTGACTAAAAGTGCAACGTCAGTTTGTAATAGTCAACCGTATTACCCCATTTTTTATAAGGTAAACTCTATTTTTAATTTTCGATCCTAATTTATTGAAGTGCTTGATTTTGAATTCAGAGGTGGAGATTGAACACTTTTATAGTGGGGGTGGGGTGAAATTAAATTTTTTTAGTAGAGTGCAAACTCAATATATATAACAAAATTTACACTATCGGGCAAAAAATTTACATTATCAAAATAAAAATTAATACTACTGACGAAAAAAAGAGGGGCCGGGTCCCCTCCCGACCCCTTATATCCTTCGACTATGTTTGGATTCATTGAAGTATTTGAACTTGGAGTACGTAATTATTAGCTTTGAACTTGCTGACATACGGTTAGTACAAGATTTACTTGCTATTCTTTTTAAAGAGTCACTAAGCATTTAACTGGTCACAAGGTTTATCGAAAGGCGAAAGTTTATGATCTCATTATAAGGATGGTGAAACTTACCACTGGCCCTTTAGATGATTTCCTTTTAGCTTTCTGTAAAGTTCGCACAAAATTCTTTCTCGCCCATAAAAAATTAGACTGTTTCTAACGTTACAGTGCATCCTTCTCACAAGCAGTCTTAATCAGCATGTCACATCATCTTTCCACTTACCTCCACTCATTCTTCCCACAAACACTTTTTACCCCAACACTATCCTTTCCACAAACACATTTATTTTTCCACCTCATAATTTTATTAATTTACTAAATTATTGTAAATATATTTAATTAAAATAGAAACAAGTTAAGTAGCCATTAAAATAAAGATATTTAAATTATTGTAAATATATTTAATTACAGGCGGCTCTCCCCATCGACGCCCTTCCGGCGGGCGCGGTCCACGTCGGTGAGGAGCCGGCCACGGGCGCACGATGAGGATAGTCTTAGTGAAAGGTTAATAAAATTTTTGTCATGTCTTGTTGGCACTTCAGAAGTACTTCTTAGCTATTCATAAGGTCAAATGTGACAAGCAGTACTAGTCATTTTGTGATGGATTACAATACCAATTAATAATTTGATCTTACAACTTTGTGAATGACTTTAAAATTTACTTAATGAAATTTGTCAAATTAGCCTACAGACAATAAACTTTTACATACTCAGTTAACTTGGGTTGTAAGTTTGTCCAGCTTATGATCATCATATAATAATTCACTTTGATATTTTATTAACTGAAGGGGGCACCCAATTTCGTGTTGACGTTTTTAGTTTTTATAAATTAGGATTAAGGCATAGAGTTTCGGTTTTAATTTTGATTTTGAATTTACATATACTCACGGATCAATGATACCCAAATATTATTTATACTCGTTCGAAGGTTCTGTTAACCTATCCATCGAGTAAATTCTGTTAATAGATTAACTAAATGTTAGGTAATAAAAATATGTTGTGAGTATAACAAGTTAGAAAGATTTTGATTCGACCATCTATTAATAGTACACACGAGGCTTCTGAAGATGAGCACAAACTTCATTTACCAAGGAGACTCACTCCACTAGACCGTTGATCGATCGATTCTCAAAAAGATACATAGGACACAGACAAACAACAAAAGCAAAAGATAAAAGAAAAAGCCAAAGTAAAAACACCAAAGCAAAAGAGTACGATGACGATATGTGACATCATATTTCCTAAGACACTTATACAATTTTAGCCTTACCATAAAATATTGTGTTGCCTTCCACAAAAAATTAAATTAAATTAAATATTTTTTCTAAATATAGAAAAACATTATATCATATTTTTATTATATATTCAAGTACGATTTTATTGGCTTGGTATCATACAAACTACCTTTAAGGCGTTAATAACTTGTGTATTACACATGCTAAATATATAAATTATTAAATATAATAAAAATTTATATATTACCAAACGATATTTTAGAATAATGTATGATTGAAATTATGTACGCGTACAAAATTATAAATAATAAAATAATAATATCAACTTTTTTAATTTTTTTTATTTTTCCAAGAGAAAACAAACATCTAGCTTCAAAACAAACCGTTTTATTAAAAATGTCATTTTTAATATTTCTTTATTATAACTCACAGTTTTAGTTACTTTTAGTTTAGAAAAATCTTACTTTTTAAAAAAGACCAATTTTAAAATATTTCGTATTTTTAAAAAAAGTTTGATGTTTTAGAAAATTTCTTATTTTATAAATATCTTCTTATTCTAATAAAAGGGTAACTAGGGATGCCACATGTCATAAAATGATAACTAGAGATGCCACATGACAACACTACATTCACTCTTAACAAAATTTTCCCGCTTCTCTCTCCTATTAAATAACTCAATTAATTACTAATTATTATTTAATTTTATATTTTGATTATAAGCTATTTTTAAAAAGATTAAGAAATAGATCTTTTTATTAATGTTTATTTCTAGAGAAACAAATTTTTATAAAAAGAAAATTTTCTACAACGTACACATACTTTTTTTAAAACATGAAATATTTTAAAATGACATTTTTTAAATATGTTTTGTTTTGAAACGAAATGTTTGATTTATTTTTTAGTAAAAACAAAGAAAGTATAAAAATAAATTTTAAAAAGTTGATATCATTGTTTTATTACTTATAGTACTTACTCATACATAATTTAAATCACATATTATTTAATAATTAATAAATTTTATTATATTTAATATTTTATTTATTCAACCCGTGTAATACACGGGTTCACTAAAGCTAGTTTGACTCTGTAAAAGTAACATTTTCAAATAGATCTCTATTCTTATTCAATTAAAAAATTATTTATTACCTAAAAAATTTAAATAATATTATTAGTAATTAATGTCATTATGTAATAGGAGAGAGAAACAAAAACTTTTTTATAAGAAGATTTAATTTCACGATTGGTCTCTGTGGTTTGCCCATTAATTTTCTCAGTTAAGTGAATGCGAAAAGACAAATATACTCTTTTTGTAAGGCCCCGTTCCCGGGAAGCCTCACAGTTGGTTAATCATAGCATAAAATCAGTTTAATAATAAAACATTGCAGCGGAAGTAATTAGACATTCATTTAAAACATAGAAATCATATTGTAGTCATACACTTGTCCTTTAATTTCAAACAAAACATGCTAATTGTTCTTAAATTACAATAAAGATTTCATAAGTAGGAATGCCATCCATAGCTCCCCAAGTAGCTCCGTGTGCCATCCTCAGCATCAGCACTTACCTGCCAACTATTATGCATAAAAGTCAGCTTCGCTGAGCGAGTTCTAGTTTTAAATATTATAAGAAAATATAATCTTTATCCTTCATATAATGACCATGCGTACAACATAGAATATAACATTACTTGCATCATAATAAGCATGTTCATTATCTTTCATTCTTTCATTATCTTTCACTTTCATCATAAACGAGATTGCACAAAGCAAGAGCTCCATGTTGATTGACAACAAATGCCAATCCCTGTCGGTACACATGAAAACGGTAGCTAACCCCCGACAGTTGATCCACACTGCAAGGCACATAGCCCGCTCATGAATACAGATCCATCATCATACATCAGACTCACATAAGTGAAGTCTATCATAGTGCTTGCAAGACTTTTCATCATCATACGGGCCCGGGGGTAACATTCATTAAGTTTCGCTTTTCATTAATATCATCTTTCACTTTAGTATATATAATACTTATCTTATTAAGTACATATCATGCCAAGTAAAATCATCATACAACATAACCGAACCGCCGCGGGACAGCGGGGGTTCCGGGGGCGGCAGCCCCTGACAGCGGGGTCCTAGGGGCAGCAGCCCCTAGTGGGGTCCAAGGGGCAACGCCCCTGGCTGGGGCCGGGCTGCCAGGTCAGCGCGAAAAATTTTTATAATTAAGGATTTATATAGCAGGTTTACTTATAGAAAAAAAATCGTTCTTCCTGTTAAAACACCTTAAAATCTTGGTCATTTAAAAACGTAAATTTAGTATGCATAACAGCCCCAAAACATGGAAAACTTATAAATAGGGGATCTAGAACTCACCTGGATACCACGAATAACTTCTAAGCTAAGCTTACAAGGCTAGGATCTCTCTACACAGCCTGCAGAATAGCTAACACTTAAAGGGGTTAATTTCTGCCTAAATTCGCTGCTAATTTCGCTGCAAGATCAGCAATTTCGCAGCTAGGTTCGCCAACAGTTTCGCTGCTAGTTTCACCAGCAGTTTCGCTGCTAGTTTCACCAGCAGTTTCGCTGCTAGTTTCGCTAGCACCTTCGCTGGCAGTTTCGCTGGCATCTTCGCTGCCAGCTTTGCTGCCAGTTTCGCCCAACTTTCGTTGGAAAACCATGTCTGCGAAACTACCTGCGAAACTATAGTTTCGTAGGAAGATCCACAGTTTCGCTGATTGAATATGCAAATTCGCTGAATGAACACACAGTTTCGCAGATCGCATAAAAATTACGGTCCAGACCATTTTTAACCCAAAATCATAACTTTTTACGTCCAATCTCTTAGTTTATCATCCATGAGACTAAATCTAAGCTTTATACATGTTTTCATACGTAAAAATGTGACCTTTATGCGATTCTTTGCAACTTTTCAAAACCCAAAACCCTAGAATCCGGGTTTGATCTACAGAAGGGTTTAGAGGTCGATTCTTACCTGGATTTGTTGCTTCTTTCTTAGATCTTGATGCTCCAACACCCAGATCTTCAATCCCTTGATCTTGGAAGCTTCAAATCTTGAGTTTTCTTCACTTTCTCTCTCTACTTTCTCTCTCTACGAATTTTGGTGGCTAGGGTTGTAATGATGGAGATGGAGCTGATTTGGGTGGGTTAAGGGCTGATTATGGGCCTTAATCACTTAGGCTCTTGTCCATAAACCCAATTTGGGCCCATAACCCATTTCCTTCTTTTATTAAATACCCATTAATTAAGCCCATTGTCCTTAATGACTCGTTTTGACTTTTCGGGGTGTTACACTTTTGTAAGGCCTCGTTCCCGGGAAGCCTCACAGTTGGTTAATCATAGCATAAAATCAGTTTAATAACAAAACATTGCAGCGGAAATAATTAGACATTCATTTAAAACTTAGAAACCATATCGTACTCATACATTTGTCCTTTAATTACAAACAAAACATATTACTTGTTCTTAAATTACAATAAAGATTTCATAAACAGTAATGTCATCCATAGCTCCCCAAGTAGCTCAGTGTGCCATCCTCAGCATCAGCACTTACCTGCCAACTATTATGCATAAAAGTTAGCTTCGCTGAGTGAGTTCTAGTTTAAATAATATAAGAAAATATAAACTTTGTCCTTCATATAATGACCATGCATACAACATAGTATATAACATTACTTGCATCAAAATAAGCATGTTCATTATCTTTCATTCTTTCATCATCTTTCATTATCTTTCACTTTCATCATAAACGAGATTGCACAAAGCAAGAGCTCCATGTTGATCGACAACAAATGCCAATCCCTGTCGGTACACATCTTCATGGTAGCTAACCCCCGACAGATGATCCACACTGCCCAGCACATAGCCCGCTCATGAATACGGATCAATCATCATACATCAGACTCACGTAAGTGAAGTCGATCATAGTGCTTGCAAGACTTTTCATCATCAAATGGGCCCAGGGGTAACTTTCATTAAGTTTCACTTTTCGTTAATATCATCTTCCACTATAATATATAATACTTTTCAGATAAACAACACAACATATCAAGTACTAGTCATCATAAAACTTAACAGACCCACCGCGGGACAGCGGGGGTTCGGGGGCGGCAACCCCTGACAGCGGGGTCCTAGGGGCAGCAGCCCCTAACAGCGGGGTCCTAGGGGCAGCAGCCCCTAGTGGGGTCCAAGGGGCAACGCCCCTGGCACATTTACTTATAGAAACATTGCTCTTCCTGTTAAAACCTTTTAAAATCTTGGTCATTTAAAAATGTATATTTAGTATGCATTATAGCCCCAAAACATGGAAAAACTCATAAATAGGGGATCTAGAACTCACTTGGATACCGAGACCAACTTCAAAACTAAGCTTACGAGGCTAGGATCACCTTACACAGCCTGCAGATAAGCTGGCACTTAAAGGGGTTAATTTCTGCCTAAATTCGCTGCAAGATCAGCAATTTCGCAGCTAGATTCGCCAACAGTTTCGCTGCCACCTTCGCTAGCAGTTTCACTAGCAGTATCGCTGCCAGTTTCGCCCAACTTTCGTTGGATAACCATGTCTGCGAAACTACCTGCGAAACTATAGTTTCGCAGGTAGTCCTCATAGTTTCGCTGTTTGAATATGCAAATTCGCTGGATGCATATACAGTTTCGCTGATCGCATAAAAATTACGAACCAGCCCGTTTTTAACCCAAAATCATAACTTTTTACGTCCAATCTCTTAGTTTATCATCCATGAGGCTAAATCTAAGCTTTATACATGTTTTCATACGTAAAAATGTGACCTTTATGCGATTCTTTGCAACTTTTCAAAACCCAAAACCCTAGAATCCGGGTTTGATCTACAGAAGAGTTTAGAGGTCGATTCTTACCTGGATTTATTGCTTCTTTCTTAGGTCTTGATGCTCCAACACCCAGATCTTCAATCTCTTAACCTTTAAAGCTTCAAATCTTGAGTTTTATTCACTTTCTCTCTCTACTTTCTCTCTCTCTACGAATTTTAGGAGCTAGGGTTCAAAGTGAGGATGGTGGTGGCTGGTTAGGTGGGTAAAATGGCTGGTTATGGGCCTCTAATCAATTAGTCTCTTTCCCATAAGCCTCATTAGCCCATAAGCCCTTTTCTTCCTTTATTAAATACCCACCAATTAAGCCCATTATCCTCGGCGACTCGTTTTGACTTTTCGGGGTGTTACATCTTTAATATAATAAACAACCCACCCCATCCCCTTCCCCCTCAATTAGACTAGGCACACCACCAGTTCCCCACCCATCGCTGGTGCACCACCACAGCCAGCACACCACCACCGCGAGCGCCCACCCTTTTCCTTGGCTGGAGACAAGCAACGTCCCAACCACCCGCTTCACAACTACCATCACCACAGCCTCCTCCACCTCATGCGACATCTGTCCCCTCCTATTCAAATCGGATCTGCTCCGCCGCCGCCACCATCACCACCATTTCAAAGCGGATTTGGTCAAATGATCGGAGGGGAAGGTCGAGTAGAGAAGACGTGGGGGTGGCCGATGGGGTGGATTTCGATGGATATGCGAGCTTCAACCGTAGGCAATGATGATCAGGTGTGGTGGTGGCAAGCAGGTAGGGAGATGGTGGTGGTGGTCACAGTCGTCGATGATGGTGGTATGATGGATGTTGGCGATGGAGATGGTGGATTGGTTGTCGATGGGTTGCCTGTGGTTGTGGTGCGTTGATGCAGTTGTGACAATGGTGGAGTTGTGGTAAAATCGTTGGACGTGTTGGTGGCGATCGACGGTGTGCCTGGTCTAATCCAGAGGGGAAGGGGATGGGATGATATTATTATTATTATTATTATTATATTAAAGGGTGTATTTATCTTTTCATATTCACTTAACTGAGAAACCTTACAGAAGTTAGTGTTAGGGACCAATCGTGTTACGGCTTGGTAAATAGTTGGGACCAAACCTATAATTTTTCAAAAGTTGGAACCAACATTGCAATATGGGCAAACCACAAGGACCAATCGTGTAATTAACTCTTATAAGAAATATGGTGTTTTCATGTATCTCTCTTAGTTACTCTTTTATTAAAAATAACTAGATGTAGTAACCGTGTATGATTGAATAAATAAGATATTAAATAGAATGAAAATCTATTAATTATAATATGATATTTTATTATAAGATATCAACTTCTAAACTTTATTTTAACTTTTATTTTTGTTATTTCCAAAAATAAAGGTAAACATTTTGTTTCATAATAAACCATTTTATTTTTTAAAATTTTCTTATCACAACTCTCAACTTTAAATATTTTTTCTTTATAAAAATTTTACTTTTTAAAATATTATGTATTTTTAAAAAGTTTGTTGTTTTGAAAAAATTTCCTATTTAATAAAAACTTTGTTTCCTATCATTCTTAATTTATTAAAGAATTATTTGTAATATATAAAAGATTAAAATATGTTTATTGGTAATTACTGTAGTTGTTTAATAGAAAAGAGAAGCATGAAAATTTTAGCAAGAATGAATGTGATGATGTTAAATGTCTCCTCTACTTACTCTGTAATTAGAGTAGAAAGAAAAGATAAGAATATCATCAACTTTATTATGCATACCAAGTTGTACCTTTTGCTTAAGTTTTGTCTTACTATTTGCATCTCTTATACTCTTCATATTGCATCCACACGCAGAAGTCAAGAGAGAGAAAAAGATGAGTGTCGGTCATGCTCCTACGACGGTGACGCTGCATTACAGGGAGTGAACAACTCCAACACCCTGATCGGAGGGTGGGTAGTCTAAGGGTGTGTGGTTTGATCTTTGAGAAGCGGTGATGTTCTCGCAAGGCCAGTCGCTCACTGGTGAAAATACCATTGCGAATAGCGGCAAGGTGTAACGGGGTGGATCATGACTCCAATGGATAAGAGTTTTAGGACTATATTGGTGCCAGTAATAGAGGGAGCACACTACCACCATGCCATCGGTAGCAAAGGTTGACGGATAGGACAATTGGATTAGCTAATTCAGCTAATAAGACAATATATAATTTTCTAGACTCTTTATAAACGACTTTTAAGTTTTCAAATAATTTGAGGTATGGGATTTTATGGCATTTATCATTGTTTAAATGTTTCTCGAATCAGTATTCTGTGTTACTCGATTTTTACATATGAATCATCTTAAAAGTTTCCGTATAAAAGCCAAAGGCAAAAGAGACAAAGAGATACGTGACAACACGCAATCTTAATTTCTAATTATAGATAATATCCATTGTTAAAGAAAAATTATGAAATTATGAAGAGATATATTTTTGTTTGAAAATCGACATTATGCTAATTAAGTTAGATAAGGAGGTGTGATGCGTGTAAATATGTTTTCAATAATTAATTATTTAACTTATTATCAAACTATGTTATCATTTAATACACGGAATGAATTAAATAATATCAAAATAAATAGTAACTAATATTTATGAATTATAATACGATGTATTAAAATAGTATATAATTGAAATTATCTATGAAAAAATACTTAAGAAGTAATTAAATAATGATATTAATTTTAAACTTTTGTTTTTTAAACAAATAATTGTTTCTTTTTCACATTTGGTTTAAGAAAATGTTTTTTAAGTATTATTTTTTCAAAGTTCGTTGTCTTAGAAAAACTTCATATTTTATAAAAAAACATGTTTTTGTAAAGTGTATTTTTCAATGAAAAATGATCAGATTTTAGATTTCTTAAAAAACATGTTTCTTTAATTACAAAAATGATATAAGTAATATAATTAACATTCAATAACATCGTTTAATAAAAGAGAGAGACGGAAAATTTATAATAGAGGACTTAAATTTGTGACAGTAGGGCTGCTAACAAACCGAATGTTCAGCGAAATGTTCGAGAACCGTTCGATAGTAAGTTCATTTATGTTTGTTCGTTTAGTAAATGAATGAACACGAACAACAAGATTTTGTTTTTTTAGTTAAATGAACGAACATTTAAATGAACAAACATGAACACGAGATGCATTCGTTCATTTATGTTCGTGAATGTTCGATAATGCGTTCGTTTATGTTTTTTGATGTCCGTTCGTGAACGATTGATAATGTGTTCATTTATGTTTGTTAATCTGTTCGTTTATGTTCTTAGTTTTTGAGTCATTTATTTTTAGGACAATTATGCTAAGTATTTTTGAATATCTATATTAAGTACTTTTTTATTCTTGGTGGATTTTATGTAATGTTTGTAATGAAATGCAAATTTTATTCTAAAATAAATATATGATCATGTGTTCATGATCTTTATGTTCATCATATTCAAAAACATTTGTTTGGTTGTTCATTTGCTTTTTTAATGATCATTTGTGTTTGATAAGTATTCGTGAACAGTTCATGAACATGTTTATTTCCTTAATGAACGAACACAAACAAGGAATCTCGTTCGATGAGTGTTCGTAAACAGTTTATGAACAAGTTTATTTCTTAAATGAATGAATACAAATAAGGCTTTGTTGTATTCTACGTAAAGGATTTGAGTTTTTATTGTTTTGGTTTATGATACAAGTAATTCAGCTTTGAACTTTATATATGATTAGATATGACAATTTACAAACCAAGAATATTGTTCATATTACTCACCTATTTTCAAATGTCAATCACAAAACAATAATATATTCTCTTAAATAATTCGTTTTCATTTCATTTTCATTTAATATGACTACTTCTACTTCTACGACTACGACTACGACTACGTCTACGACTACAACTACCGCTATCACTACTACTGCTACCATAGAACTACCGCTACCACTATTACTACTAGAGTCCGAGTGCAAGTCAGGGTGTTTTTCCATAAAGAGGCCCCATCATTCTCCACTAAACTTTAACTTAAAATGAAATGAATTCCTTAGAAGGCTCCTATCAATATTTTAATCATCCCACTAATGCACCACCACCGCCACCACTAAAGCTCCAATCTATATTTTTATCATCTCATCTACGTGTATGTAAGGCCCAGTTCCCGAGACGCTTACAGTCGGACTGTCATCGCGCATAATATGTAAACACGTTACAATTCATTGGACTAATAAAAACATTTCAGCGGAATAATTTAACAAAAACCATTTCATGCGTTAATAATTACTTTTGCCAAATAATACATCGTTGTTAAAGTTACAAAATGACGTTTAGTTGCATTACAAAACAAAAATATCAAATCTACATAAAATGGATGCCAGTCTTTATTTTCCAAGTAGCTTCACCCTCGTGCCACCCTCAGCAAAAAATTACCTGCCAACTGAAAATCCATAAAAGTCAGTATTACTGAGTGAGTTCTAGTTTTATAAATAAAATATTTTTCCTTTCGTTTAAAGCATTTTCTTTACATTCGTACGTGATCATTCATCATACATACATCAAAGTAATACCATTATTATCTTTCATTATCGTACACATTCGTTCATTTCGTACTTTTTCATTATCTTTCACTTTTATCCAGATCCTGTCATATGCTAAGCCCCCCTCTTTGGGCACAAAGCCACCTCATCCGGGGTTAAGCGACAATGATCCCGTTTCATACATCCAGAGCAGTCACAAGACTGACTCCCCTATGTGTGAACCCTCAAGAGTTAGCCAAGATCGCACGTTATATAACACACAGTTGAGCTAACAACCCTCAATGAGTTGTGAACCTCCTTACATTCCGCTTGCAAGACTTTCATTCATTCAATCATTTATTTCCACTTCGCATTATCATTAATCTTTCGTTTCATTAAGATAATACTTTACGTACAATAGCATAAACACACCACGCAAAACCACATAATAATACGTAATAAGGAACATAAAGAAAACAGGCCATAACATGCATAACATCAGCAAACATAACCATTAAAACATCCCAGGTCTTAACCTCTAAATTCCATCCTCCTAAAATTTCAGAAATATTTCTATGGCATTTAGGCGCATGGGAACTATGCAGGCGCACGGGTAGGATGCTGGTGCATGGATACTATTCGGGCGCATGGATACTTAGGCGCATGAGAAAAACTTAGGCGCATGGGAAGACTTAGGCGCATGGACAGTGCATGGGCGCATGAGCCAAACTTAGGCGCATGGCAGTGAGCGCATGGGGAAACTTTGGGCGCATGGGTACTATGCAGGCGCATGGGTCAGACACTTAGACGCATGAGAAAAATCCTAGGTGCATGAGCACTATATTAGGCGCATGGGTAACAGTTTTGTTCGACTTGCACTATTTTCAGACCCAAATCATCATTCTATTATACTCTTACTCATTCTAATATTCTAAACACCTAAAACAAGCATATAAACATGAAACATAGCCAAAGCATACCCAAACATACATACACTCGCATAAACATAAGAACAGCTTTCGGTTCACATACCGAACATTATAAAAATTTAGCTGCATACATTTTCAGCCCCTAAACAAGTTTAAAACAGTAAAAATCAGGGATCTAGAACTCACCTGCAGCAGCCTTAGATCAAAACTCCTCCAAACTCAAAGGCATACAGAGTTCAAACACTAAACACACAAAGAACACACAACCGAACACACACAAACACATAAGGCTCGGTCCAAAGGCTGAAAGCCCAGTTGACACTGATTAAAACACAAGAAAACTCACCTTAAAGCAATCTTCTTCTTCTTCTTCTCTCTAAAACCGAGAGAAACTCTGTCTCTCTCTAAAACCGATAAAGTTGGTGTAGCAGGGGGTGTGGGCGGCCATGCCCACCTTTTTAAATATAATTATATTAAAGTTTGCCTTTTGCACAACTTTAACCCCTTAACTTGGGTTATTTTACTTTTATTTCTTTTTACTCTTCTTTTCTTTTCTTTTAGAAGTTTTCGTGTGTTACATGTAACACCCGGAAATTTCCTTTGTAGCCGACGAAAGAAGAAAAAGAAATAAAGTCCAAAGTCGAGGGACCAAACCCGCCAACGAGAGAAACTTTGATGCACGGGAGTATAAAAGGGGGGAAAACACCCCTATTCTCCCCATTTTTCAGCCAAGAGAGGAAAAGAGAAGAGAAGGAGAAAAGAGGAGAAAAGTTGGTTCGGGTGGATTCGAGCGTGGAAATCGACGTGGAGCGAGTCAAATCGAAGCTCTACTCGACGGATCGTTAAGGTGAGTTCTACAACCCCTCTTTTACACGTTTTCCACTAATTTTGGGGCTGGAACATGTCCAAAAACCTATTTTCGAGTTTTTGGGTGAAGACCCGTTTGATGCATGTATACGTGTATAATGCGTTAGAGGCTTGATTTCTTGCTTGGTTATGCTTGTATGAGGTCATGGTATGTTTCCCTAACCTTTAGAAGGGTTGATTTGAGCTTAAAAGACGTTTGGAAGGGGTTGGAGGTCGAAAACCCACGGCTGCAGTCGAGCTAACTGCACTCTGCACCAGCTAGGGCTGGGCGACCGACTGGAGGGCGACTGGAGGCCATTCGGCCGATTGAAGTGCGACTGAGGTCCATAAGCACGTTTTCTATGCGACTGAGGTCCATACGCATGATGGTCATGCGACTGAAGTTCATGTGCTTGGGAGTCATGCGATTGAGAGATGGTGCGACTGAGGTTCATTCGCACGAAGGTTATGCGACTGAAGTCCATGCGCCTGGAGGCCATGCGACTGAGGTTCATTCGCATGAAGAGTATGCGACTGAAGCCCATACGCCTGAAGTCATGCGACTGAAGGCCACACGCATGAAAGTTATGCGACTGAGAGTCCATACGCATAGATGTCCATTCGCCCATAGTCCATTCGCATAGGGTCCATTCGCATAGGTGCCCATTCGCCTAAGTGTTCAGAAATGATAGCCGTGATGAAATTCCTTCGACGATGTGAAGGGCATGGACGGTATAAGGTGACGCAGGATGATGAGATTATGATGATGATGTTGATGGAGATGATAATGATATGTATGGTGTTATGTGTTATGTTAGGCATGGTGGTGCATTTGTTGTATCGTATGTATGATGTGCGTGATGTGATTTATGCTTGATGCGTATGTATGATGATGCTGCATGTTTATGTTTATGTTATGTTCCTTGTTATGTATGTTTATCTTTCTATGGCTTTGCGTTGAACGTTAATGAATGAAATGAAAGTATTATGTAACGTAAAGTGGAAGATAATTAAAAGAGGAACGTAATGAATGAATGCATGCATTAATGAATGAATGAAATCGTGTGAGGCTTGTAAGTGAAGCGTAGTGAAGTGCACGACTCTAAATGCCTTAAGCTCAACCGTGTGAGGTTCAGCTATCCTATAGTGTGCACGCAAGGGTTCCAGTCTTCGTGACTGACCTTCGATGATGTACCCATGTTGATGGGGGTGATGTACTCATGTTGATGGGGGTGATGTGTCACACCCCAACCGATGGCGGAAACATCGGGGTGCGAGAAGTGATAGATTGTTCAAAGACATCATAGAACTAAAGTGACAATAAATTAAGATTAAATTTCATTTCTATTAATCAACATAACATTACAATGCTTCAAATAAACATACAAAAATTTTGAGAAATACGAGTCTAAAACAAGCATAACAAAATAGTAGATTTGGTGTGTTTCTAAGTCCACCTAATTGAGTTTCTTGATAAAGCTTCAAACATTTCCTGCAACATGTATAAAATATAGGTCAACATATGAATATGTTGGTGAGCATACAAGTTTGAATACATAGTATCATAGTGAATAAATCTCAATTCAACATGAGTAAAGTATACTAAAGTTTGTACATTGCTAGCATGCAAAGCCGATAATCAAACCAAAGTGTCCACTAGCGTAATCTTAGCATTAAATGACCAAGACCGTAAATATTGAATAACTTAACATAGACCCATCATAATAGGGCGGATGTGCTAGTCCTATAGCGCTATACATGTTAAGGGAGGTTTAGATTGCTTGCAAGATATTGTATTCTAGAATGTATTCACAAATAGTATAACAAGTAAGCAAGTTTGTATGAATTGAGTTTATAATGATTTTGATTGAATGAATAACTAAGTGAATTTGATAATTGATACATGTTGCAACCCAAATAGTGTTAAAACAAAATGGGTGAAGTATGACTCACGGTTTGGCGATTAGAATCCACAAGAATAGATGATTGAGTTTAAATGATTCACCAAAGTCACCCTAAAAAGTAAATGAAAGTGTGTAAGTTTAGGATTCAAAGTTTGAGATTTTAGCAATTGGAAAGTATACGAAAATTATAAATACGAGAGTAAATGAAAGTATATACTACTTAGACATTTATTTGGACACCATGTATTGTGTGTGTTCTTTATGAGTTTTAGTCACTCATTGGAAGTCCAAAATAAGGAATCATAAGATTAGTATAATGCCTACCTTAACACATAACATTCAACCATGGTTGATTGATATTATGGTTTGGTTTTGACTAAGTATTATGTAGATATAAATATAAGTCATGCATTAGAGGTAGGGTAATCCACAAACCTCAAGTGTTATATTCATATAGGTCATGTATTAGAGGCAGGGATATCCACAAACCTCAAGATTGTCACCATTGCACAAAATCTCCACATAAGGGTGATTCGGATGGTCATGAGTATATAAATGAAAATAATAAAGTAAATTGACTAGTTTGACTAAGTGTTCAAGTGGGGTATGGTGGATAAATTAGTTGTAGAACCAAGGTTCAACATCACCATTTCATACCATAACACAAGCCTTTCAACATTGGTTGGAAGCTCGGTTTGGTTTCATCCACTTCTTGATTTGTAGATCACTTAGTGTTTTGTAAAGATGAAAGAATAGAGTGTAAAAGACTTAAAATTTCAGAAATATAACTTCAACATAAGCCTTCCAACACTGAAGTTGTTGGTAACTTGGTTTAGTATGTAAAAGATTTAAAAATAAAACAAGAAAACATGTATGAAAGAATCAAGTATAATATTTCCAACTTGGACCTCAAAATGGGGGTTACCATACTTGTGTCACCTTGGTGACTAAGTGGTTATGTCCTAGAGGTTATTCCAAGTGGTAGAGAAAATGAAGGAGAAAGTAAGAAAGAAAGTATAAATATATAAATAAATAAATAAATTAATTAATTAAAACTCACAAGTTGTTCTTGAATATTTCTTGCTAAAAAGATGAAGTTCTTGGATGGATTGAGAGAGTTTATAGAGAGTTTAGAGTGATGAAAGTGATTAGAGGGGGGATTTGAGTTAGTATTTATAGGTGAAAATTATGGTTGGCCATAAATGTAAGTAGTTGGGGAGATGAGTGGAAGTAAATTCAATAGTTTCAAATTTAACCCTTCAACTTATGTTATTTATCAATTTGCATCATAAACTAATGATTAAATATATTTTGGGTATTTTAAAATATGAACCATAAAAGAAACCTTATAAATAATTATCAAAAAATAAGTCTCGATAAATTGCTTGGTTTTGCATTAAAATACGTATTCTTAATTGTTTAATTGTTAAACAATCATATAATGAACAAGAAGAAAATAATATAAATATTTCCACTATGATCAAGTCTTGACATTACAAGGATTGAAGAAAGAGGAGGATTACAATAAAAAAATAAATGAAAACTATGGAACGTTACATGATGTACCCATGTTGATGGGGGTGATGTACCCATGTTGATGGGGGTGATGTACCCATGTTGATAGGGGTGATGTACCCATTTCGATGGGGGTGATGTACCCACTTTGGTGGGGGTGATGTACCCACTTCGGTGGGGGTGTAGTATCCATAATGTTGGGGGTGTAATGTATGATGGTTACCCGGGTTACGCACAACTCCAGGGGTGTAGCATAAAGCCATGAATATGTATGAGGTGAGCAACCTTGTCGTTGCAAAAGACTCGAGTACGTGCTATCGTGATGTTGCCTTGGGTGAGCAACCTTGTTGTTGCAAGAGACTCGGATAGCTTGCTATCGTTAAAATGGGAAATGAGGTGAGCGACTTTGTGTTGCAACAGCCTCGGATGGAGTTCAATCCCTGTGATGGACTCATATGAGATCTTTGTCGCGTATCCCGGTGTTGTGTCAGTCTTCGGACATGAGTCGGGGAGTTGTGAGCAGGTCCCGGCACAACATCAGCTTTCGAGCATGAGTCGGGGATATTGCATGAGACGAGATTCGAGTAATAAAGATGAATGAGCAAGAGATGAATGAAAGAATGAATGTATGAAATGAATGTTAACGAAATATCATAATAATGTACGAAATGGGATCCTTGTCATTCGACCTCAGTAATCGTGGCTGTGTGCCATGAAGAGGGTAAAGTCTGACAGGATCCAGAAAGAAGTGAAAGATAATGATGTATGATGGATGATGAATGTAACGAACGTAATGACGAAGATAATAATGATATATCTGTATGTACGTATGTTGTGTGAACGCATGTATGTAACGAATGTTTTTATTAAAGAAAGTAAAGAACGGTTTTACGAAAGAAAAGTAAGTTTTATTATAAAACTAGAATTCACTCAGCAACGTTGACTTGATGTGTTTCCAGTTGGCAGGTTTGTTGCTGAGGATGGCACGGGGCGGCTACTCGGCGTATTTTGGATGGCATCTTTATGTTTAATGCTTTTGTAATAAATGTAACCCGATATTGTTAAAGGAACGATTGTACTAATGTGCAAAAGTATTTTGATGGAATGAAATTGTGTTTTTAATGTTTCTGTTGCAACTATTTAAGAAAGGAAAAAATGTAATTATATGTTTTAAGTGCGATGAATGACCAACTGTAAGCGTCCCGTGAACGGGGCCTTACATTACAGTGTACTACTAGTGTTGTTGTTTGTGGTTGTCACTGTCGCCATCACTGTTGGTGTTGGTTTTGGTATCGTACATTGGGCTGCAATTGTATTTATTCAAGATTTATAAGAGTTCATGAAAATCAACAAAATCCTTTTAGAATGCTTTGTAAATATTCAACCAACACTATCGATTGATTTTTGTTTCATATGTCAAAAGTACTTGTTCCTTAAATTTATGGTAATCACTTCTAAGGATTGATCAAATAATTAAATCCTTTCTTTGGGAGGCATTTTAACGGTTAAAAGCCAAAAAGTCTAACTAACAGGTCTTCTCATTTTTTATGGGTGTTCCCATGATGCTAGGTTTACTGATCACATAATCCTTATTTAAAACAACACAATCATTTACTTGAAAATAATTTTGATTTATAGTTGTGTCATTTGTTAACAATGTCTATATCGGGTACTTGGTATACAGTAAATTCATCATGTTCATATATATTAAAATGATTTCCGTCACATCATGGCATAACACACAGTTCTCCATCAATGTAAGTATCCTCAATCGATATTTGTACATTGTGTCATAGTTGCTTAAACCCTTGCTTAATAAATTTAATATAGTCACATATTAGTTTAATAATAATGTAAGCATTTATAAACAAATATTTCATAAACATGTTTGAAATCACTTTATAAATATTTGTGAACAAAGAAATAGCATGCAAATGAAGTTTACAATCTTCTTAAACCTTAAGAGTCGTTAGAATAATAGTTTACAATCTTCTTAAAACTTGACAACACTTCCATAGATCCACCTCAAGCTTATCAAGGTATTACACGAGCTTAAACGGGGGATAATAAGGTATTGGAATTATAAATAACAAAAGAAATGTTATTTGAATGTGAAAGTTTCATCTAAAAAGTGTATCCCTTTATCACATGTCGGGGCCCACCATCCCGGACCATCACTTAGGACGACCGCGATCCTTGATGTAACCTAGGAGGCTGAAAATCTTTTCGATAAAAATTTGACACGTGTTGATTCATGCCACTTTTAGAGCCTCGTCATCAGACACATGTTACTTCATGATGACATGTGTCACCTTCTCGTTCCTTATCTTCACGCTACGGGTCAATACACAAGGGTTTTGCATGGGAAACATGTAGTGGATTGTTGCAGACCGTTAAACATAACGGTCTGCTATGCAACCTGAAATCCTAAAAACCCTAATTCATTTATGGGCGGTCTGTTAGGCTATCTGGGCGCGGTATGCGCCCAGGGTCAAAACCTTAATACATAAAAATTTTCGTTTCTAATCCTAAACTTTCTAAAATTATTATATTATTTGTAAAATTTTTAAGGTGTTACAACCTCCCCACCTTGGGACAAAATTTGTCCTTGAGTTCCAATTATATTTATTTGAAGATTTTTAAGAGTTTATGAAAAGCAACAGAAGTCTTTTAGAATTAAGATAATGAATTCCATGATTGAGAAAATAATGAAATCCTCTCTTTGGAAGGTATTTCAACACTTGAGGTTGAACTCAAACATCCATATATTTCAAAATAAGGATACGTAAAATTCTTAGCAGTTAAAAAAACATTAGACTTTGAACTGAAACCATAACAAATTAAAACTACAAAGTCTAACTAATAGATCTTCTTATTTTTCTATAGGGTTCCCACAATACTAAGTTTACTTATCACATAACCCTTATTTAAAACAACACATGCAAATCATTTACCTAAAATTAATTTGAAAAAACAACATTAGCATGAAGTTGGTGAATCATGTTACTAGACATTTTAAAATATCAAAATATCATGATCAATGTTAACAATCATTAAGACAACTTGTTTTATTATTGTCCCATGTGTTAACAAGGCCCATACCTTGTAGGTGGTATACACATAATTCATATTGTTCATATATGCAGAAATGCTTTCAGCCGTATTATGGCATAACACACATTTACCCAATAATGCGTGTATCGTCAATTGATATACGTATACTGTGTCATGGTCTCTCAAATTCTTGCTTAGTAAATTTAATATAGTTATATGCTAGTTCTACAATAATGTAAGCATCTATAAACACGTATTTCATAAATATAATTGAAATCATTTTATAAACATTTGTGCACATAGACATGGCATGCAAAAGAAGTTTCGGAAACATGTTTACCTTTAGATTCGGCTAGAATCACAGCTTAAAATTTTCTACAACCTTGATTACACTTCCACAGATCCACCTTAAGGTAACGGGATATAGTGGGGTATTGGAAATACAAGTGGCAAAAGAAACATGATTTGAATGTGGCTAAGAAACGAGTTCCAGCCCACCATCGCAAACCATCACCTAAGATAGTCGTGATCTGTGATGCAACGTAGGTGGCTAAGAAACTTCTTAGCCAATCAAACCTTGGGATATGTTGATACGTTTCGCTTTCATAGCCTTATCATCAGACACGTGTCGTTTTAGGATGACACATGTCACTTTCTCGATCCTTATTATCATGTCAAGCGTCAATACACAAGGGCTTTACGTAGGGAACACGTAGTAAATTGTTACAACTGGAGCATGGCGGTCCGCTATGCAACCCGAAATCCCAGATACCCTAATTCATTCCTTGGCCGATTGTTAGGATACTTGGTCACGGTCCATGACCATGATTAGAACCCTAAGTCTTTAAATTTTAATTTCTCACCGTAAACTTTCTGAAGTTATTGTTTTATGTGAAATATATCAAGGTGGTACATTCTGACCTTTTATGACTAAGTTATGGTCTGTAAAACTTGACCCAAGTTTATAGTGTACAATTCACTCTACAATTCTCGTTCACCCAAATCTAATGGATTTGACCACGTTTGACATAGAACTCATTCCAAAAACATTATTATAAGTTTTTTAACAAGTTACTAAATTAAAACACTATCTAACATCAAAACCTACATGAATCTCGTAAAAGATGTCTAACCTGTCGATTCGTTTTTTAATCGATTTTTAAGTCTAAAACACAGGCTTAGTTTCTTTAGATTGGGTTAATTTGGTCTTTAATTAGGACTTTAGGGAAAGCAAAATGCTTATTTTCTTTTTATTTTTAACGTAAATCTTTGTTATTTTAGGTTTGCGCACTAAACCCATTTATAACATCGAACTAATATGTCAAGTCTATTTGGTGATTCCACCAAACTGTCAATACGTTTAAATCTCTAACTCTTGTCTTTAGTACTCATATCACATATTCGTATGTATAATAAAGGATGTTATAATTCCAAGTTTTTAGTCTAGGTCAAAGTCTAGTCAAAGTTAACAATAACAGTCATAGTCAACTATCAAGGTCAAGAATGTCACACCCCAACCAATAGCAGAGACATCATTGCCATTCATCATCATAATGTTACAAATTTCAAGTAAACATATAACAATTTTAAAAAAATACAAGTTAAAACAAACACAACAAATGATAGATTTGATGTGTTTCTAAGTCCATCTAATTGAATTTCTTGATAAAATTTCAAGCATTTACTGTAACATGAATAAAATATTGGTCAACATATGAATATGTTGGTGAGCATACAAGTTTGAGTACATAGCATAATTGTAAATAAATGTCAATTTAACATGAATAAAGTATACTAAAGTTTGTATATTACTAGCATGAAAAGCCAATAATCAAACCAAAGTGTCCACTAGCATAATCTTAGCATTAAAAGTGACCAAACCGTAAAGATTGATAACTTAACATACACCCATCATAATAGAGCAGATATGCTAGTCCTATAGCGCTATACATGTTAAGGGTGGTTTAGATTGCTTGCAAGATAATATATTCTAGCATATTTTCATAAATTGTATAACAAGTAAGCATGTTTGTATAAATTAAGTTTTAGAATGAGTTTGATTAAATGTATGATTGAGTGTATTTGATAATTGGTACATGTTGCGAAATAGTGTAAAAACAAAACGAGTGAAGTATGACTCACAGTTTGGCCATTAGAATCCACAAGGATGGATGAATGAGTTTGAAGGATTGGGTCACCAAAGTCATCCTAAAAGGTAAACAAAAGTGTGTAAGTTTAAGATTTAAAGTTTAATATTTAACGATTGGAAAGTATATAGAAATACAAATATGAGAGTACATAAAAATATACTACTTAAACACTTATTTGGACACCATGTATTGTGTGTGTTCTTTATGAATGTTAATTACTCATTCAAAGTCCAAAATAATAAATCATAAGACTAGTATAGTGTCTACCTTAACACATAACATTCAACCATGGTTTGATTGATGTTAGGATTTGGTTTTGACTAAATATTATATAGATATAGATATATATGTATGTATATATATGTATATAGGGGAGGGATCAAATGAGAAATAACTTTTTTTGTGAGAACTCTAGGAACCAATCTCAACCACTAGTTCTTAATTGCAAAATTGTAATTAACAAAAACATGTTTAAAAAATTTATAAACCAAAAAATAACATATAAATAAAAAAAATAAAAACACAAAAATGTTCCCCTACTTTCCCTCTTTCATAAAAAAAAATAAAAAAAATTATAAAAAAAAAAAATTCCCGTTTTTTTTAACGAAATTCGTTTTACACATATGTAATATCGGATTTACACATGTGTAAATCCAATACACATGTGTATAACTAGATTTACACATATGTAAACAACGCATGTATGATTTTTTTAGAAAAGTATATCAATATGGTAGGCATTGGAAAGATAAAAAAATACTGAATTTTATGGTGAATTTTTTTTGAAAAAATGATGTCGTGAAAAAAAGTTATGAACGTTTTAAAAAAAAGGAGGAAATGGCATGTGATTTGCATGTGATACAAAATGAGTGGCTGAGATTGGTTCCTAGAGTTCTCACAAAAAAAGGTGGTTCTTATTTGAACCCTCCCCTATGTATATATATGTATATATGTGTGTATATATATATGTATATATATAAGGTAAGGATCAAATGTTAACCTTCTATTATTGCGATAACCGTGTTAACCTTTGAAGATCAATAAAAATTATTTTCTTTTCTTAGAATAACATCATTACACATATACGAAAATATGTTATTTTATGTGTATGTGTAAATTAATAAGCGTAAAGTTTACGTTAGTGTAAGTTACGCTTACATCTGTAAATATTTACCAAGTGTAAGTTACTTACACCTGTCGCTACATTTTAACACTTGTGAACTTACACATACAGAAAGACATAATGTCGTATATGTATAGCGATGTTATTCCAAAATAATAATAATTTTAATTGATCTTCATAAGTTAACACGGTTATCGTAATAATAAAGGGTTAACATTTGATCTTTGTCATATATATACATACATATACATACATATATATATATATATATATATATATATATATATATATATATATATATATATATATATATATACACATATATATATATATATATATATACATATATATATATACATATATATATATATATATATATATATGTATATATATATATATATATATTATATATATAGGATAAGGTTTAGTGAGAACTCATAGTTTGTGAGAACCCATTAACCTTATATAGTCCATTGATTCATTTTACAAGACTTGAGATCATGACATGTGTCCAGTTGACCTTTAAAAAAAAGGGTATTTTAGTCAATTCACCAAACCAAAAAAATTCAGGTTGAATATGGTGGTGACAAATGTCACCACCTAACTTTTTCTTTCCTCCCATATCTTTTAATTTTTTTATAAAAATAACTTTACATTCAATTTTTTTATAAATTTATAATTTTTTATATTATATTATTTTTTTATAAAAATTATATCATTAAACTCGTAATATTTTTCTCTTTAATTCCCATATAGTCTCAATATTTTTTTGTGATTTAGTTTGGACGTCTGTAGCTACATCATTGTAATTAGTATTTCCATTTTCCAACACTTAAAAACTATCTTATAATATCTAAAACCATATTTTACACCACTATAATAAGAATACATCACTGTAATCTCATGCATCATAGTTACCATCCCCCTTCATGTAAAAAATACATTCCATAAACCAAAAAATATCTAAATTTGAGGATTATAACAATGAAACATGGTGTACTAACAATAGAAATACCCAGAATTAAACATACAAATACACATAAATATATAAACATCATAAACACAATAGCTTGTTACAATAAAGTTCATTTAACGAAAACAATAAGTTACAAATGAATTACATTATGTTTGTTTGAGTGTAAAGTTGTAATGCTTACACTGACTTGCAACATTTTGGGTTTACTTACAGTGAATTACATCGAACAAACATATATGAAAACCAAAAAAATAAGACCTAATGAAGTGATAAATATTGCAGCAATTTTTTTATAAAATACAATATATAAAACAATGTAAACTAAAATAACAAAACTACACCGCTGTAATGAAATTAAATCAACATAAACCAATCTGTAAAACAATGTAAACTAATGTAAACCAATATACAAAACTAATCTGTAAACCAATATAATGACACCACTAACGTTTTCTCAGTGTAAACAAATGTAACCTAGTGTAAACCACTTTAAACTCAAGAAACGCAACATTTTCTCTTAAGGGTCTTGTGCTACTTTGTAAAAAACGCAACATAGTCTTAAAATATTTTTATTTTTTTGGATGTTGATTATTACATACTTGTAACATGTAGAAAAACGTATGTGTTAATGTAATTTCATGGTTACCGTGATACAACATACCACAACATTTATTTACAATAAATTACAAAATAACAAGATCAAGAACTTGTAACATTTTGTGATTACTTACACTAAATTACATCGAACAAACATATATGAAAACCAATAAAACTATGACCTAATGAAATGATAAATATTGCAGTGATTTTTTTTATAAAATACTATGTATAAAACAATGTAAACTAAAATAACAAAACTACACCACTGTAATGAAATTAAATCAACGTAAACCAATTTGTAAAACAATGTAAACTAATGTAAACCAATATATAAACTAATCTGTAAACCAATATAATGACACCACTAATGTTTTTTTTCAGTGTAAACAAATGTAACCCAGTGTAAACCACTTTAAACTCAAGAAACGCAACATTTTCTCTTATGGGTGTTGTGCTATATTGTAAAAAAAATGCAACATAGTCTTCAAATATTTTTATTTTTTTGGATGTTGATTATTACATACTTGTAACATGTAGAAAACCGTATGTGTTAATGTAATTTCATGGTTAATGTGATACAACATAGCGCAACATTATTTACAATCAATTACAAAATAACAAGATCAAGAACTTATACAAGATAGCATTGAGACCAATCACTAAAATTAATTATTTAAGTGAAAAAATCAAACATTATGATTACTTGAACAAGTAAAATACAAAGAATGACACATGTATCAGATCTAATAAAATAAGTATGAGTAAATTTTTATTTTTAAGATTTCTTGAAAAAGTAATTATGAAAACAGATAAAAACTTCATTTTTCTACTTGAACTTGTCTAATAAGAACATACCCTAAACAATGATGAGCTCTCACATATCCGACATCCAATCTTATAGCTTCATCACATTCTTGAACTTCTTAGGTTAATCTTTTCAAACACACCAATATTACTTCTTGATTGCAATGGTAACCTGCCTTCATTGTAAAATGATGTTGCTTGATCATGTTAGCTTAAAACCTTCACAAAATGCCTCCTTTTGTACTCCTTTTTCCCTAATTTCTTCAAATATTTTGGATCTACTATAATCTTCTTGAATTTGAAGCTGGTGGAACAGAGGTCGGCAACGGTGGATTACAGGGTGGGAACAGGGGGTTGTCGTCTGATTTCATCTCTCATCTTCATCGCCCATTGATTTGCCTATCTTCTTTTCGGATTTTGTAGTGGCATTTAACTCTAACTAAATTAGATCTTTAAAGTGGGTGTTGATTGTTTTTGAAGAAAGATAAGTGCTTGTGTTTTTTAAAAAGAAGAAAGAGAGTGATTAATGGATTTTCTGATAAAATAACAAATATAATGCTTTCATGATTCCCAAGAAAGAAAAATCAGAGTAACAAATGACACAAATGCTCTTGATGTAATCCTAACCATTCAATAGGAATCTAGAAATTTTAATACTAAATCAATTGTTGTGGTAGGGTTAAAGGGTCATCACATTTTAGAGGGTTTATACAAGAGCTCATCCCTATATATATATTTCTTAATATATGTATTATTTTATATAAGTCATGCATTAGAGGTAAAGTAATCCACAAACCTCAAGCGATGTGGGACTTACATCTCCACCCCCTTTACGGGGCCTAGTCTCTTCGCTGGCACACCGATCTGGTCCTTGGCTATGATATTATCTATAACAACCCATTTAAATCGTACCAAACTATTGTCTGCTTTTCCCTCGATGGGTTGCCTATCCAAAGACTCTCTCACTCGACGAGAAGATTTCCACCCCCGATGTGGGACTTACAATACTAATCATCTAGCCTAGCATGGATGGAATAACAAATAAACAAAGCTTAGAAAAATAGAGATAATAAAACTGAAGTATCGGCTTCACTTCTCTAATCTTTGACTCAATTCCTCCCCGAGTTTTCTTAATGCTTTAGGGTAAATATTGAACATCTATTTCATCTACCCTGCCTCTTATATATAGTTTTTGACTAGGGACACGTACGACCCCTCGTTTACCATACTATTTCTACGTTTGAATAGGATTGCACCCCTATGGCCCATTTGTGACCATCCGCCCCTTAGGTCTCTTCTTATTTCTCTTTAATTACGGTTTAGTCTTTTATCTTCTTGATGTTTCTGATTCTTAGCTAAAAGTTCATCAAACTTTTATTTAAATTGGTAAATACACTTATGACATAAATTAGTATATTTAAACACATAGCTTCAATAATATATGAATACATACAGGTTATTTGAATATTAAAACGTATATCCGTATATCTAACTGTATAAGTAATCAAACTAAAAATGTACAAGCGCTCAAAACTACTTTAAGGTTTTGAATCTTATATTGTTTTCTTTTTATAATCATGAAAGTACGATGGTTTATAAAAATCTAAATTTTTGTTATGACGTGCTAAATTATATCAACGTTTTGACATGATTTTTTTCGAAGCCGAGTTATCAATATAAAGTTTATCCAAAACTACAGATTGAATACTAATGTTCAAGTAATCAAAATCAAATATTAAGAATTTTAACATCCCGCAACAAAATGCGAGGTTCACACGCTAGTAATTATAAGTACATCAATTATTCTCACACTTTACTTATCCTCAAGTAAATTCTCTTCTATTATATACAACCCTCTCAACATATGAGAACTCAATTAACTAATCCTAGCAAATCAAAGGTACTATTGCATAACCAATTTCACAGATATAACAATTTTTAAAGACCAAACAAGCTATACAAGTTGTATAGAAAACAAAGGTTATACATACTTCATAGATTAGTCTACAAGATTTTGAATAATCAAGAACTCATAAGCCTCATAATATTTATTCCACTTGACAGACTATGTAGACCAGTAATAATACACCAGCGTGTATATGTAAACTCATAGAGAATGAAAATTCATTACTATAGGTTTGTGAAAAGGATCATTATTTAATATGTTTTAGCCAACATATATTCTAAAACATATTAAATAACGTAGTTTAAATAATGTAAACTTTATTCAAGACTACTATCATAATAAAAAGATCATTTTTCAGTCTTTTAGTTCTAGTTACATCATATTTTTTTTTTCTTTTTTTGGATTTATCTCTTTACTAAAATTAACACATTTATTTTCATGTTAAGCCTCACAATACAACTAGGTAGCGTTTGGTATGCGAGAATAAGAGGCGGAATGAAACAAACCATTGAGGGTGAATGAAAAAATACATGTTGGTTTAATGAAGGTAATAAAATGAATTATTACAAAGTTAATTCTATTCCATAAATTCATTATATGCACACCCTCTTATTCTTTTTTTTTTTTCATTTCATTTCTCATTCCATCCTTAGTCAGCACATCACCCACCCACCTACCACAACAACCACAGCTGGCCACCTATATCGATCGTCACCAGCAACCACCACCGCCGACAGCCACTGTCTCCGCCAACCGCCGTCGCCGCCAACCGCCACCTGCCACCACCGCCGCCGCCGCTACCAACCATCGGCCGCCACCACTGCCACCGTCGCCAACCACCCAGTCCAATCGATGCGTTAGACCACCCAGTACTCATGTACATTTCGGTTTCTAGTATATCTATCGTATAACATTCATTATAGATAATCTAACTTCTAAGATAGTGTGGAGAGGACACTTGCTCATGTATAATAGAAGCACTAGTGCTTTTGGGTTATATTGATGGTGTATACGAGTCAATTGTGGCTAACATTTATAAAACTAATTATAATCTATACTATAAAGATAAAAAGATAATTTCATTAAAAGAACTAAAAGTTTAGGTACTTACAAGTTGTGTGATTAACTTCAATAATAAATGGTAATTAACTTTTCACATTAAGTAACAACAACAAAAACAACAACAACAACCACAAACAACCACAATTATTAAACAACCATAACTTATACATATATTAATATTCTTTAAAAAATATAAATGATAAAAACAAATAGTTTATTTACTTTATTTTGAGTATACTATTGCCATAGTTTTTTTTTTTAATTTAAAAAGTTTAACATATGGTCATAGCATTTTTATAGGTAAATATTTGTAAAACATAATTACACCATAAAAACACTTTTTTTATTCATTTTAGTATAAATATGATTTACTATAGATTTTTTTATTATAAAAGAACTACATAAGTGACTACACGCTTTGCCAGTATCTGTGTAGCGAATTGTGGTTCCTGCAACATCATGCGAGCATCATTTTAGTTTTACATGATGAATATAATTATGTATTTACTTAATTATGATAGATATAAATGAATAATATATATTATATATGTAATATATAGAACAAAATTATAAATCTGTTTAATTGTTGTGTATATAATTCAAATAATTAAATATTTAACAAAAGATAAACGAGTCATAAATTAATCATGACCAAGCTCAAGATTTAAATATAAAACTCAAAAAGAACCGAACTTATACTTACTATAACTCGAGCTCGCTTATTCACACCCAACCTATAATAAACCTTAAGTCGTCAATTATTAAATAGTTATGTGATATTTGTTAGCAACCTAGCTTCATAATTGCAATAAAAATATGTATAACAGACTATGAAATAGAAATTTCTTATTTCCTTTACAGCTATTTACTATAACTTTACTTGACTTAGTTTATATGTAATCTTATTATTCCCTTTTAAAGATAAAAAATGTAAAAACAATCTTCCAGAAATCCTAAATGCATAAAGAAAGGTTTGGTCTATCCATCTGTGGGTAGGTGGCATATATTTTTTTTCCTTTGTTCTTGAGTTTTGTTTTTCTCTGAAGGAAAAGAATCTTTCATTTTTAGCACCACATGAGTTTGGGAATACAAATGATGATTAAACTAATTATTGAACTTAATCATTATACCATGTTGCATTTAACAAATCTTTTTGAACGGCCGTTCATTTAAAAATTAGTATTGAAAATATTAAACTTATAAACAGTCTACTTTTTAGATATATATATATATATATATATATAAAAGTCAAATGTGACACCATTTTTTTAAATATAGATGTTAAATTATAAGCTTTCAATGAACTTGGATTGTAATTATTAATTTAACTAAAATGATTCTAATGCACAAGAAATGGTATTACAACATTTAAAAAGAATAATCAAATAAGTAACAAAATACTGTATTAGAGTTAGACAAGTTTATATATTTCCCGAAAACTAATTATTACCGGCCTCTTGAAAAATGAAAATGTATTGATTTTCATGAGATGAAATAAAGTATGTTTGTCATTCGGTATATGAGTTAAATATATTTGAATACTAATTAAATATTTAGAGTGTATTTGTAAAGGAAAAATAAAAATGTCTTATGCATTAATTTTAGTACTACCGTTTCTACTAATAACAATTAAATGATGAAATGTTAAATACTTTTAACACACTCGAAAAAAGAATGAAACTAATAATATGTATGTTTCCCATTCCACCCTTATAACACTACAAATTACAACAAACTCATCCTTCTTCTCTATAACAGGATAAGCAATCTTAAAAACAGAAAAAAAAAATCTTCAACTACAAAGAAGTAAAATCAAGTTTGCACTTAGATCTTAACTCCAAATTATGCATTGAACCTTAAATTCTAAGCAAATAGACACTAAGTTCATGAGCACCATTACAATCAGGATTCATCATGTAGAAAGCTTCTGAATCTCTTGAGCCTGTAACTCTCTCAAATTTAGCTCTCATGTACATGATCTCATCACCTTCTTCATCAATTGTTTTCTCCGGTGGTAACACTCCGGCCCCCATCGATATCGGCTCCACCGCCTTCAACACCCTCCATTCTTTCTCCCCACACTCCCTCTTCAACGCAAAACCACACTTCTTCCCATTGCAATATGTCCTCCAAACTGGCTCTTCTAATAGCCTTTTTGAACTACTCATCTTTTTGCTCTTGTCTTCGTCTTTATCGCACTCGAGCGCGATCCTAACGAGCCCGGACGCCATCTCCTTAACCAGACCGCTAATCGGGGTTTGAAGCTCGATTAGGAATGCTGGTTTGGAGATGGGGTTCTTTTGGAGTGTGAAATATACATGGCCTCGTCGGGACCCAAACAGGGTCCCGACAACTCTAGAGCCTAGGGAGTTGAGAAGATTTGTTCGGTTCTTACTGATTGCTGTAAGAACCGAACGGAATCTTGCAACTGTTACGGCTTGGAGTTTCTTTTTTGGTTGTGGTGCTGGTGGCGGCGGTGGCGGTGGTGGTTGAGGATGGATGATGGTAGTTTTAGAGGGTGGTGAGCTATCTTCATCTTCATTGCTTACCTTATTTGACCCATGGAAGTGCATAGAGGTTCTTGCCATTTGTTGTACTCAAAATGGGAAAATAATAAAAACTAAAGGGAAGAGGGAGCCTCTTTAACAATGAATGTGTGAGAAAGAGAGAGATGAGAGAGAGAGAGATTGATGTTTCTTTTTATGTATTTGTGGATGCTATTTCTTTATATGTGAACATGGAGTAAATGCTTTCTTTTCTTTTATGATCTCTAGAAATAAATAAATGTTACTAAAGTTATGATTTGTAATCAGATCACAATCACTATATTAATTGTGTTATTTTAATATTATAAAAAGTATAAATTTAGTCATTTAAGTTCATTTAAATAAATAAAATTTAAAAAGGTCTCTGACCAGAAACAGTAAATGAAGACTAAAAATGAAAAATGACTACAGTATTTATCATCGGCCTTTAAAATTTTACATTCCGTGTCTTATGTTCTTAGGTGGCATAATATAACTTTTACTTATTTGTGTTTTCTTTCTGGATTTAATATTTTTGTGTCATAAAGCAATTATTTATAACAATATCTATCTGTGCTATAATAAAATGTATTTGAGATAGATAAAATTCATATTTTACTTTAATTTTAGACATCTAACGGGAGCATTTTGGTATTCAAGAATTTTGCATATAGGACATGATTTTGTTATTAAATAAATGATAATTTTTTATATGGTTACAACTAGATTCAATAAACTCGTGTATTACACGAGTTGAACAAAAGATATTAAATAGAATTAAAATTTGCTAATAATACAACGATAGTTTAATATAAGATATGATTGAAATTTTTCTTAATATAAATAGAATAAAAAGTTTTGTTTCGAAATGAACATTTTAAAAAGTATCATTATTAAAAAGCTTTTTTGTTGTAACTCCTTAATTTAATTATTTTTTATTTATAAAAATTTTACTTTTTAGAAAACATCAATTTTAAATAAATATTTCGTATTTTTTTAAAAAATTATATTTTAGAAAATTTTCTTATTTTATAAAAATTTGTTTTTTTTAGAAATAACATTAGTTAAATGATATTTTCTTAATTTATTAAAAAACTATTTTAATATAAAAAATTTAAATAATATTATTAGTAGTTTATGTGATTATTTAATAGGAGAGAAAAGTAAGAAAAAATTGATGAGGATTAATATGGTGATGTCACGTGTTCTCTCTAGTTACCTTTTTATTATAGTAGATATATAAATTTTATTTTGTTATTTAGTGATTTATTATTTAATCAATGACATTGTTGGTAGTATACATAATTACTAAAATCTAAATTAAAGATATATGCGTTTAAAAAAAGTAAATACATCATAAAATTTCAGGAGAAAAAGTATATTGTTTGTATATTAAGGAGCTTTTAAAAAACAAATAATATTTTAATTGTTTTTCAATTTCTCCATGATTTTGTCTAAAAACTTATCTAAATTATCACATGCTTACCTAAAAATAATAACCTATTGTGTTTCTCGTCATTGAATTTTTAATTGTTTTAATTATTTTTCTTCATTTATTTTTCTTTTTTTTTCTTCATTTTCTTTCAATTTGGAAAGATTTAGTTTACGCTTTATTTTCTTTCCATTTCTTTTTTTTTTCTTCTTAAATGAACTCAGGAACACAACATTTTTATTTCCTTCTATTACTTTGTTAACAAAAAACTCTGGAATACAACAATTTTTCTCTATCCTTCCGATTTCTTTCTTTTCTCTTTTTAAATAAACTCGGGATTCCTTTCTTTTCTCTTTTAAATAAACTCGGGAACATAACGTTACTAATAAATGTATTACAGCTTGAAAGGGTAAAAACAGACTAAATTCTCCTAGTCACTAAGTTTAGGAAAATATATTCGCCTAATTGTTCAAAGTCCAAACTGATCCTTAAGTATCACGAAAATTATATATTCTTTTTGTCTTTTGTTGCCGTCTAATATTCCCTGCTTTTAATCCATTAAAATTTATTGTTGTTGTTAGTATTACTATTACCATTACACATATCTAACAATAATGGCTTATTAATCATATTTCAATATATTGCATTATTAATCATATGTAATAATAATGTATTTTAGAGGTATAAGTAAAGTAACATACATTCATATACGTCACAAGTGTAAAATATGTTGATTAAAAAGATCAAAACATGAATCAAATCTAAAGTTTAAACAAACTTGTTTAAAAATATGCTACCAAGTTCATACACGCATAATAACCGAATATATAACCATAATCTGTACCTATCGAAGAGATGTATCGTTATAACACACCTTGTTATCAATAGTTAAAGGCCATTAGGCGCACATAATCTGTAATTAGTTGGTGACATTTCAATTAACTAACTATAAAAATTTGTACAACTAGATATGATTTCTTGAATTATAAATAAGATACTATTGGAAATAAGAAACATAAGAAGGCCCACGAGAATATGACAGTGGAGGGGGTGCAGGTTTCAAGAAAACAAAAAGAATGCAAAGCAAAATCCCATTCACAATATTCTAGCCCATCTAAATAATATAATATATTTTTTGAATGGCGTTTATATTTTGTTTATAACTATTCATGATATCCGAATGAGTCTTCTTTAGAGGTTATGTCAATCCTGTATATTGATTTTATTGCTTATTTCTGACTCATCAAGAAACATTATTAAGGATGAAACCTATCAATATGATAAAAACAGCCTGAGTTAGTTTTAAATGTATATCATATTCTTTTTTTTAGTGTTTAATATTCATAAAATCTTTCATTTGTAAGGTTTTTAACTTACATTATATTTGTAAATGTCGATCATCAATACTATTAGGCTACAAGACGATAGCCTTATATCCAATTTTAACACATAATAATCATTTTAAACACAAGACGATCACAACAACATCAACACATATACATGAAACTAGCTGGATAAAATAGGAAAAGCAAAAATGATATGTTATACGATTACATAAACGGTTAAAACAACATTTACAAGTATTCATACAATTTTACCGTTCTACTCATAATTAAGTAGATATTAAGCAAACCTTTATATATCATGTATCCCTTTGTAGTTAGGTTATTTTGCACTATAATTGAGAAGGAAAAAAAGTGATGAGGGGGACAAAGTGAGTCAATATGTTCTAAGTTGGGTTAGAGAATTGACTGACTTTTTTGTGTGTTTGTTTGACTAAATAAGGCATTTGGATCCACAAAAACAAAAAATAAAAGAAAACAAAAATAAAGTGAGCAAAAAGAATTATCACTGCCCTAAAACTGTGACAAAAACCCAGAGGGCATCAGATAAAGAATACTGTCTCTAGCCTCTTGTATCTAAAGTCCAGAACATACCTTGTCCTAAATCAATTTTAAAAAGTAGGGTAGTTTATTTGTTTGTTTGTTTTTACTTTCTTCATAATATGTAGTTTGCATTTGCGTTTAGTGTTTATTTTTATTTCTACATAAATCGGAAACTTTATTGATGTAACATTATCATCGTTACAAGCTAGGTTATTTCTCAGAGGAGTTATGTTATTGTAATAGATGAGAGAGTATTTTTAAGTATAATATTATTGTCTATATAAAAAGATTCCTTATGTCCCTAGTTAACACGATTATCAATACAATACATTATTTTTTGGGTTCAATTTGGTATCAGAGCTAGTTGCCGTCAAGCACTGCAAAACCATGAACATGGGCGGCCGCCGCCCCCCGTCCATCCCTTTTATTTCCTTTCAAGCTTTAGTTACAACTTTCCCTTTCCATGTTATTGTTCATCATCGGTTCGAGTAGCAGCCGCCAGCCACACAACAACCACCACTAAACTCTAATGTCGCCGCCACCTAAGCAGCCCTCGCTCTTATCACTAACAACTATTGTCTTAACCTACACTCATTAGGGTTTGTAAGGGTTCGTAGAAACAACCCCTCTTCTAACCCTAGTCGTCGTTGCAAAACAAGTGTTGCTTACGAGCAGTCACATCCATAAGTTACACATTCGTGTGATAGATAGACACGCACAAAAGTTAACACTTTCGTGTGAAATCTTAACTTTCGCATGAAAGTTGGTGGTTCATGAGGAAGAATCATGTGATAGTTGCAAGTTCACCCCCAGCACACGCTGCTCAAGACAACAATCTGTAACTCAAGCAGAAACAATTTACGGCCATCAGGGTTTAGTCCATTGTCCACTACCACAAGATTTAGTTGATCATCTACCATCCCAAAGGCGCTTACGTCGGAAAATGAATCTATATAATTCCTTAATATGTTAAGCTACAATGACTTCTCACGCTTAGCTTCGAAAGAAATATCACACAAGTTAAATTATTGTAATAGAGTAGAGGGTATCTAAGTGTAGTGTTGTTTTCTATATAAAGAGACCTTTTGTTACCCTAGTTAACAACGATTATCATTACTAGATATCATTCTCTGGTTCAATTCGCCTCGTGACAAAGCTTTAATGTGAGAATAAGTATGTGTTTTTTTGATAGAGGTTGAACAATTACTTTGACTGCACTGCACTTTACCATAACTGCACTGTCAACATGTGTTTAATACCTTAAACAACAATATCTCATTTTGAGTCATTCTTAACTACTTTTTAATTCGGTTAAATCTAAACGATCTCTAAATAGTCTTTTACTTTTTGTATTAGACGACTACCAACTCATCTGAATATATATTTCATACTTGATTCTCCAAATTTAACGATGATCAAAGTTGGTTATAGGGGTGGTTTGTTGAAGTTGATCAACCACAGGTGGGGACATAGTCGTGAGCCTCGTTTATTATACCTTGAGTTGTGTTGATAGGTGTGTGGACAGAAATTTAAAACCTTCAATTGTGTAACATTATGCTTTTATATGTTGGCAACATAATAATGCTCTAAATATGCTTTTGGATAATGTGGGGCTAAGGGTTTGAGCTATATGATCCACTCATTTTCGCTTGTTACACTATTATTAAAATTGTCACATTAATAATATATTTGTTAACTATAAGAGGTAAAACTGATTCATACGGTTTGATATTTCAAGGAGATATACTGAAAAATTTAAAGGGAAAATTATGCACATAGCTTCTGTTGGGCTAATAACAATAAATATCAAGCAACCTTTGGTTCTCAATTTTTTTTTGAAAAAATGTAAACGAATAAAATTTGACGGTAGAAATGTGATTAAAGTAGATTATGCTACTTGTTATTCTTCATCAAACATTTTATTCATAAAATATAACTTTAATATCCTAGATTTATCTCGTAAGATGTTAACAATAACTATGCTTAGTTTGTAACGAATACATTTATGTATTCAGTTCAAACTTTGAATTTCCAAAAGTCAAATATGTAAGTTGTAACGAAGAATAATCGCATTTCAATTTTATTAATTTTCGTGCAATTTTATTTTTTGTATTAAAATTAAAATTTTTTGTGCTTATGTGAAATATCTGGGCCTCGTGGTTCCCCAGTAACCCAGGCATCCAGCTTTACTACTTTTATATCCCACTTGTTACATTTAAAGCATTCACCATCAAATTAGTTGACACCTTCAACATTTATTATTTCAATTAATTAAGAGCAAAAGCAACATTTCTAGAAACCTAATAACCTAATCATTCATAGCTGCCTAATTAATTAGTAATTACACTAAACATTTACACAGCTAAACTTTGTACAAAGATTAAGAATCTAAGAGAAACTTCAACTGCCTAATCAAGAATTGGCTTCCAAACTAGGATCCGCTTCCGGTGGAGGTGCTTTCACGACCGTTGCTACACCGTTCATTCTTGCACGTGCCTCCGCAAACATCCTTTGCTGTTCGGCTAATGCTTCTTCTTCTGTCATCTCCGCTCCATTCGCCAACTTTCCACTTCTTACTGTGTCCTGCTCAATCATTTATTTTTTTAATTACAGATAATTAATGTGGTGATTATAATGATAATCCAAATCTACAAAGAAAACTTTAGTTTTGAGATGAAACACAACACGCATAAATTTATTCATTTCCTTGTATATTGAAAGTGCATCGCCTGGACTGGTCGCCTATGGCACCCAAGGCGATCTCTTTTGATAACTATGAGTATAACTAATGATGATAAATCTTGTCATTTGAAGCTTCTATTAAATAAAACATACAAAATCATAATGAGCTAACTCAGCAAGCAACAAGTGAGCTCATGTTGAAGGCAATCCGGATACAAGCTCATTTTCTAAATCAGTTCTAAATATCGAGTCTAGCTAGCTCGGCTTGTATTATTACTAGCTCAGCTCAAACTCACTCATAGGACAACCCTAGCCCAAATCAAACTCACAACTCTAGAACACAACATGTTCCGATAACTTAAAAAAAATTATGACACGACAATTATATCCATTGATCAATCATCAACAAAATGAACACATACCAATGTTTCAAGTTTGTGCTGTTCGTATGCAGCATAAACATCTTCTATGTAATCCCCAAAACCAAGAACCTGGAAAATGTTTACGTAAAATTAGAGAATTATAACTAAGTACTTTTGTCATGAGTCAAAATATTGACAATAAAGCAACGAAATTAAAGTTAAAGCATTAAATAACCGACCTCTAAAGCCTTGAGTACGTGCTCGGGTGCAATTGTTCTTTTATCTTCTCTGCTACACACTTCATTCGACTCTGATGAAACCAGATTAATAAACTCTGCAAAACAAATAACAAAATTTTAAAATGAACAAAAATATTAAATGGGATGTGGTCACATAGCCAGAAGTATAGATTAATAATCTTACCTACACAACACTCGATCAGTAGATCTTGAGTATCTCTAGCAACACGTACGTCTGGAGGCAACATTTCCTTGATAATCTTAGTCATAGTAGCTGCAGTCACATACTTTGTATTAGAGTTTGAATGTTTCAACAATACATAAGTCAAACAAGCAATCTGAATCAACAAAACGACTTTACTGCTCACAAACTAAATCAGGCTTCAAGAAAAAACAGATTCTAAAAAATCTATGTTCTTTATGCCACTGATTCAAATACATGCCTATCTACAATAGATAGCCCTTTAAATGCCATCTTTCATGTGTTTAATGGCTACTATGACTAAGATCATGCATATGACAGATAATCTCTCCTGTAATAAGAAGTGCAGTTAACATTTCTCATCAAGATCTTAAAGATTACAAGTGACCATGATTGACATAGAACGTGTTTCTTAATACAAACATGAACTAAACAGCCCTGTCTCCTCACATCAGCGTCCGTCAAAACTCTAAGCTACATCATGAAAAACGAATTTGTAGACAAGATGTATGCCGGATAGATGTTTTTGTACATGATTTTAGAATATATCAATTAACTTATCAACAATATTAGCACAGATAAGGAATAAAAACAAAAAAATAGCACTTCGAATAGAAAATTTTAGAAGGAAAACGGAGATCAAAATCGACGGGCAAAATCAAGAACAGCAAAAATAACTGAATATTCAACCGGAAGATCAAAAACAAACAACACAGGGAAAGTAATAATCAACAAAAGCATACATAACACTAATTACATATGAAAAACAAAATAATCAAGCAAACCTTTTGGAAGAGAAGCATCTTCTTTCGTTTTGCCAACGATGTCTATAGGCTCCATCTTTCAACCTGCAAAACCAACCAATAAAGCTCATAATCACCAGATCTAAAACAAAACTAAACAAAATCGCATCTCTCAAGCATCAAATTTACAGATGCACCACCAACATTAACAGATCGTACATTTAGCACAAATATCAAGCCAAAAACACACATAATCAACAGATCTACACAAAACTCACCAAAATCAAATCAGTCAAAACATGATGCAAAATAACAGATCCAAACAAATTCATAAACAACAAAACTAGAACCATTAAACTCACAGATCTACCATATACATCAAAAAATTCCATCTTTCTTCAGCACAAAAATCAAGCCAAAAACACACAAAATCAACAGATCTACAGAAAAATAATAAATAAAACATGATGCAGGATAACAGATGGAAACAAATTGCATAAAACAAGAAAACTATGCCATCAAACTCACCAAAACAATCAAACTCTCGCATCAATCGAACATCAAACCACGAAACACAATCAAATCAACCGTTTTGAAATCGGAAAACAACGATCGGAGGCTGGGCTTGAAACGATGAAGCATGATGGTTTTCGATATAGAGGGTGGGAATCGCAGGTGAATAGGGGGAAATATCTCCACGCGCGCGGGGGCGCGTGGGGAGTTGGCCAGGTGAGTTGAGGGTGGTTAGGGGCGCGTGGTGGGTACGCGAAGAGGGGGGGCGAGTGGGGGTGAAAGGCGATGAGATCCATGAGGTTGGGTTTTATAGGTTTAGTTGTAGGTGGTGGGAGGATGATGAAAAGAAAGAGGTGGTGTTTGATCATGAAACGGTGGGAATGAAGTCATGAAGTGAGTGGATTGTTTGGATTTCTTCCAGTAACCATGAGTCGCCCATGGATCTCCCGGGTCGGGTGAAATACTGATATTTTTATTTATTTCAATCAGTTAATTAAAATTTTATAAGTATTTAACAAACACAAAACCAAAAGAGTTAATGTAGTATATATATGTGTTGTTAAAAGACTACTATAAATTTTATTTCCTGTAATAAAATTTTTAACACATGAGATTAAGACTTTTCACAAACTTATACGCCCATAATTAGACAAAAGAATTCACAACGAATTGGAAAATGATTAATTAAACTTGTACATGACATAAGACAAATCATTATATTTTTATAGAGTTGTGTAATGTATAGCATTTGCTTTATTATTTCAGTGGAGAACGATTCTACGAGATATTTAAACATTTGCCGCCTTCACAATCTGATTATATGAACTTTAAGGGTGCAATCGTCTTTTGGAAAAGCTTGTTCACTTGGTATATAAATCTTGGGTGATTCCATAGATATGTATTGAATGAACAAACATTAGTTAAACAAAGAATTGTTGTTACACCTAAGGTTATATAAAAAAAGAACTAATTAGATATATACTTAAGTAATGTCAATACTCCATTACCATAGTTAAGAAAATATTCATATACATGGTAAACTAGTTTAGTTGGAAAAGCTTACAAGGCGTGGTACATTTACAAAATAATTTATGATTTTCGTAACATAAGTTGAGATAAAATTTCATGTTTTACAATATTTTTGTGTTTATAATTTGTAACATATGTTACAACAAGTTAATTAAAAGGAATTATGAAGAATTTGAAAAACAAATAAGTACTTTGCTATCCTTCAATGTCTTATAACATTAAGTCACAGTAATCAATGTTAGAGTGTTTGACAAATCATATATTAGAAGTTTTGTTATCAGAAAAAGTATAATTAGAAGCTAAGATACATTTTGGGTTTTTGTGTCACAAAAAAACAATATACTTATAGGGTAAAGGTGCAAGTTAAGAAAAGATCATTGAAACCTTATTAGCGTTAAATTTTATAAACATACTAGATTTAGTAAACCCGTGTATTACACGGGTTGAATTAGTAAAATATTAAATAAAATAAAACTATAAGTAATAAAACAATGATAAAATCAAACACTTTGTTTAAAAACAATTTCATTTTTATTAATATCTTTATTGTAACTCTCACTTTTAATTATTTTTTATTTATAAAAAATTTACTTTAAAAACATTAAATTTAAAATATTTCATATTTCTAAATAAGTGATGTTTTACAAATACAATTATTTAATAGAAAAATTGTTTCTTTTGCTATAACATTAATAAAAGGATACTTTTCTTAATTTATTTGAAAACCATTTTTAATTTAAAAAAGATTAAAAATAATATTATTTGTACTTAAGGTAATTATTTAATAGGAGAGAGAGGCGGGAAAAATTTCGTGAGAATGAATGTGGTGTTGCCACATGTCCTACATAGTTACCCTTTTATTAGAATAGAAGGATTTAAAGTTGTTCATCTAAATGTCATTAAAAAGACACGTGTAAAAAGAAAAGCCATATATATGTTCATATATTCAATTCATGGTCATGCATTGTAAAAGGCATTATATTGACAGAAAATGGAAGATACTTATCTTACAAAAGACTATGAAAAAGATAGATGATATTGAAGTAGAATCCAATTGGTAAATACGCAAAATGAGTGTGAAGAAAATAAAACATTATAAGGTTCGTTATAAAAGATTTTTAATTAATTTTAGGAATCGATATTAATGATATATTTAATTTAGTTTATTAAATTTATTTATTAAAGAGTTTAATAAGAAAGGAAAAAACTACATTTAACAACGATATGAGTTATATTTCATGAATGTACTTCAAGGTTGGTAATTAAAATTACAGCAAAATTAGTAAGAAAACTACAAAAATTTTACATTTATAGTTAAATTTATTCACATCTCCTATACAACAAAGCACTATTTAGAATACTCTAAAACAAAAGTTCTTATAGAGTTAATGGTTTTTTTGGTTTCTATAAAATATAGTTTTATAAAAAAAATGACAGTTATGTAATTTGTTTTTCATTATCAAACTTTAAATATATTTAATTATTTTTTGGATTTGATTAATATCTAAAGTTTAATTTTTTAAATATATATAAAAACATTAAATGGTCCAAAAACAAAGGATCATCTGGGCAGGAAAAAATAATTTGTTGTGCTCTACGTAATTGACATGTGTCACAATAACAAGGTGTATATTTTTATTAGTTTCTAAGATTTTACGGAAGTAAATATGTGTTTTATAATTTTCGAAGATAATAACTATTTTTAAAACTCAAATGTCAATATATGATTACAATGGTTAAGTTTTAGTAATAACTAGTATTACGCCTTCGTGTTGCGGTGAACGGGGGTGTAAAAAATGTCAAGTAACACCAATTTCACACCACCATGAACAGTCATCAATTCCGAAAAACTCGTATTAAAAAATAAATAAAAATGGAAAGAATATAACGAATGAAAAGTTGACGTAAAAACGTTGAACCGCACACGTGAAACGTAAAATATTAAAATAATAACTAAGTCAATCTAAGACCTGCTCGTTGTGAAGGGTCGTTAAACAGGAAAAAAATAGGCGTACAAACGTTGAACCACACGCGCATGTTGCGGCGTGTTAACTCGTAAAACTTAAACCGAAACGTAAAATGAAAAAATTATAAACGATGATAGGTATAGGGAATCAAAGTTGAATGTAAAAAATTTACACGTGGGTATAGATACAACCCATAATGCACAAATAAGTTGATACTGTAATTAGTATCATATATAATTTTCTATGATTTTTAAACTGTTTTAACTTCTTCATCTATATTATATTAATATACATATAAGAAGGACAAAAATGTCATTTCACCCAAATCTCTTAAAATTAAGAGTTTTACAAGTATTCAAGCGGTGTGTACAAGTCTTTAAAGCGAATAAATAAAATTTGGTTTGAATCCTGTGTTATGCTTCACGCGGATCGTGGATCAGGTCATCAAATAATTCACACACACATTTAGGCATTTAGGGTTAGAAAGCATCAAAACACGTTGAAGAGAGAGAGAGAGATAGCAGCGTGTATTGGAGAGACACCCAGTGGTGGTGGGATACGGTGGTGGAGGCGACGGCGTCAATGATGGGTGGATGGGAGGCGGTGGTCATTGGAGCCGCACTCTTATGTAGATATATAGTATCACCATACCATGGGTATGGTTGGAATGAAGAAGCAAAGTTACATGGGGTTTAACCATTTTTTGGCAGTGTAGGCTTAGATCTAGGGTTAATACCTTCGATTACGTTAATGGTTTCTTAAAAGTAAGATTAATGCGGGAAAAAGATCAAGCAGAAGGGTTCTCAAAAGTCTCCATAAGTGGAGGTAAGTTCTTTCTGGTTAATTTCATTTGTCGTGTTCTTAGTTTTGAATAAAGATGATGAATTTATTTTTATTTTACTGAACTTTTGTAGTTGTGTTTGCATATGTCTTCGAGTTTTGGTGTGAGTTCAAGCACATGATGAACTTCAAAACAAGAACATAGATTCTCAGGTATGTGAAGTTATATCTTCTTCTATACACATTTATATATGCTGATTTGAGGTTTAGATTTCATTTATAATATCAAAACTTTTGTTTGTCATATTCAAACTTGTTAAAATTTTATTCACATATCAAATAATACAATTAAAAAATGATTACATTTATTTTAATCTGTAATTCTCATTTGTAATTTCTCATTTCAATTAAACTTATTATTCAGAACGGAATCAATTTTGAAGCAGAACTCGACTCGACTGATCTTATAAACTCCTATTGGGTTTTTCAGATCATTAATTTCATGTGGTCCTTCTGCTATTCTACAACTGAAAATTGGTAGAGATTTGATATGCTTGGCATTTTGATGTTTCAAGTTTACATGATTTGAGTTTTCATTCAACCGGTTTAGCCATTTATGTTAGCTTTGTTTATGGCTGCTAGAGAAGCATCTTTCTTGGTGACATTAAACAAGTATGAATCTAGGGGAGTTTCAAGGTGCGTTCTTGTACGACCACCATCATCAATGTTTCCTTAACTAAATTAAAACATGTTTTTTTGTCATGAAGGGGCTTTCTACTTTGTTTGTAGTTACCATATCTTCTTTGCTAAGCAGATAAACTCATTCTAAGTCTTTGATAAAAAATGATTTTAATATTAATTTTAGGTAATTTAGTGTTAAATATTTGGATCTGGTGAATGGGTGAAGCAATGATGGCAAGAACACAAGTTTTGCTTCATCTTTCGTTGATTTATTGTTATTGTTTGGGTGAAACTTCTATGAATCAAAGATTACAATATTTGTTATATGATTGGAAGTTTAATGATTTTGTGTATTTTCATATCATGATGTTGGACAAGCTCTTGGATCCAACCATTGTTCCACATCTTATCCAAGTCATTGACTTTATTGATTGTTGGCTACTAGCATAAAAGTTTGTTGTTAATGGTTTTAGCATTAAGTTTATGATTTTTGCATTGAAAAATGCATCATTAGGTGAAATAAAGGTTTACTTAATAATGGTTTAAGTAATTAGGAGTTAATATATATTTTACATATAGATAGTATACTCTCATTCCTTATATATTTTACAAATAGATAGTATTCTCCCATTACTTATAATTTTCATCATTGCTTGTGAAGGTATGTCTGGAATTCTATAATGGTAAAGAAGTAGTAGATATTAAGCTGTCTCTCCATTGGTCTTGGATGGGGTGGATCTCAAGCTGATTTCTGTCAAAATTAATGGTCATGAATTGGTGGTATGCAATATGGAACCCCAACGTCTCACTTATCCTCCAAGTAGAATTCTATCCTGGAAACAATCACCAAAATCCTACCATAAAAGAACACATCATTATAGGTGACATGGTTGTTATATAATGTAAGGATTCCTATAATTCTGATGCAAGCAAAACATCCAAAGTCTCTCTGCAAGCAATACACTAAAGAACTGAAGTAGAATTGCTTCGGAAGTTTTACACCATGCATTAGATATATTCTAAGTGTAAAATCTTCCGAAGCCAAGACCAATATCTTCCGAAGCCAAAAGTGAAGTCTTCTGAAGCTTCAAAGACAAAGTCTTCCGAAGCCAAATAGTGAAGACAGATTTCTTCCGAAGACTTTTAAGGATATGCCTTTATCTGATGTACTTTACCATAAAGCTGGACCACCTTTCCGCTGCAACTCTGTAAAGTCACCAACTTACTTGAGTTGGTGAAAGGTCCATGCTTTTGGTAACTGTACATTGAGGTCTTGAGTCCATGCTTTCTACTTTATGTACTTTTATCCTTTTTGTAATATATTAGGATGTGAGCTATGGCATGTCATTGTCACAAGTCAAAAGGCAGATATGCCTTTTGATTCTACAATTGATTTTGTTTGTGTCTAGTCAATTGTATCCAGCTGGCTTTCAAAGTATAGCCGGCTGTAGGTTGTAGTATAAGTATTCCATGTTCTAGTTTCTTTCTTTATGCTTTGTAACACTTGTAATAGAACTTGAGAAAGCAATATACTACATCCTTGAAACCCAATCCCTTGTGTTCTCTTGTTTTGTCTCTTACTCATTACTTGTGTTCTATTATTGTGGTTAATCCAGTTTACTGTTTGATTAAGTTTGGTTAATCTCTTCTTTGTGTTGTTGTGTTGTAAGTGACCACCTTTCACCGGTCCTGCAATTGGTACCAGAGCATTCCAGGCTCTTGATATAAGATCTCACCATCTTAAGATCCCTCTCACACACAAATACTAAACTTTCAAATGGCAACCATTTCAAAGACTGATATGGAAACTGGAACCATGAACAAGTCCCCACTGATCACTCTTGATGACTTTGATACCTGGTGTATGAGAATGGAAGGTTTTATCAGGTCTCTAGACTCAAGAATGTGGGAGTCTGTTGAAAATGGACCTTTCATACCCAACACTCCTTCTGCTACTGGTGCTGGTATGATCCTTAAGGATGTGGCTAACTACTCTGATGAAGATAGGAAGAGAGTAGAGATTGATAGAAAAGCCATGACTGCTCTTCAAACTACCCTTCCAAACTCTGTGTACAGAGGTTTCAAGAAGTGCAAAACAGCTAAACAGCTATGGGATGCACTAAAACTGATGTATGAAGGCTTCTCTGAAGTCAAGGAGAACAAGAAGGATCTCCTGAAGCAGTAGTTTGAAAACTTCACCTTCAAAACAGGTGAAACCATGACTCAGCAATACTTCAGGTATGTTGAGATAGTGGATACTCTTGTGGATGGAGGAGTTCCTATTGAAAATAGAGACATTGTAAGGAAGTTCATGTCCTCACTTCCTAGGCAATGGACACACTATTGTGTGGTGATCAAGAGGACTGAAAATCTCAAAACTCTTACTCTGACAGAGTTATATGGGATTCTTAGTGGCTACCAGATGGAGATGAACATGCAAGGTTCATCTGGTAACTCCAACAATCAATTGGGTTCAGCCCTGCATGTGGTTGAAAGGGATAGCATAGAACCCCAACATCATCTCATATGCTACCCTGACAACTCACCAAAAGGTCCTTTCATCACCTTCCCAGAGACACCTAGGGAGAACTACACTCAAGGAAGTCCATTCCAAGAGACAAGCACTTCTCAAGCCTTTGTGTCTTCTGATGAAAGTTGTGGCAACTCTCTTTTCACTCTTGAACACATGGATTGTATCCATCCAGATGATCTGGAATATATGAAAATAGTCCAGCAGATGGCTCTTCTCACTCATAGAGCCAAGAAGTTCTACAAGAGAACTGGAAGGAGGTTTCCAAGTAATGCAACCAGTGGAAAGTTTGGATTGGATAAAAGCAAAGTCAAGTGTTACAACTGTAACCTGATGGGCCACTTTGCTAGAGAGTGTAAGGCACCTAAAACAATTGGTGGCCAAGCACAAACCAGACCAAACTACACTAAGAAAGCCCCTCAGAATGAGAAGTCAAAGCAACAAGCTGCTCTTTGGCTGGAGCTTTCAGGTGGAAGATGCTTCTCCAAACCAAGCGCTAATAGCAGATCATGATGAAGCCAAGGTATTGGAACATCTCTGTACTCCTAAATGCATTGCTAAAGTTAACAGATACAGGTCCTATAACTTGGAGATGAGATCTGATATTGAGTCCTTAAATATTTTAAAATCTGATTTTAGAAAGTCTGAAAATGATTATAAACTAAAGATAGAGGACTTAGAGAAAACCATTCAGTTCTAAAACATGAGCATACAGATTTTAGGACTCAAATCAAAGATCTCATAACCAAGCTGACTGAGTGCCAGGCTGAGCTTGTGATCAGCAAAGCCAGGGCAGAAAAGAGTGTTCTTGAAGAAGAGACCTTCAAGAACATGATATCCTCATCCCTGCACAACAAAGTGTGTTATCAAAATAGACAGGGACTGGGATCCAATGAGATAGCTCCTCCACACACAATCTTGTCTGTAAGATCTCCTAGGTGTGGAACTTGTGAAGATGAGCTTCCTCTCATAGATCCAGAGATAGTGAAGAATTCCTCTGAGAAGAATGAAGAGGAGGATTCTAAGAAGGGCCACTATCCTTCTGAGGAGAAGAAGATTATTATGATGACCAAGTCAATGAGAAAGAACTTGATCAGGAAGAGCAAAAGAAAAGCAAAAAGGCTCAAGAGATCAAGGCTACTTTTGACTCTAAGCAAAAACAAGTTTTTATCTCTGCAGGGTTTGAAGTAGTAAAGACTGAAGACATCAACCAAAACTCTTCAACTAAGAGTTCTGATTCTTTTCAAATCATCTCAGTACCAAGAAGAAGACTGATCTGCTGTGTACCACTGCTGCACAGCCTGGACCATCAAACTCCAAGAACAGTTCCCAGCCCATAAGAACTGTCCAAGCATCTGCAAATATGAAGGTGGAGAAGGGATGTGACCAAAGATAGTTTTGCTCTCATAAGGAGACTCTTGTGAAGAAGAAAATGTTGTGTGTCATGTGTGAAAGTACCTCTCACATTGCTAAGGATTGTCCATACAATCCTAAAAGTACTATCCATATAACCAAGACAAAGACTTCAAAGAGTTTCAAGAAGATTCAAGCTTCAGAAGGAAAGTCTGTTTCCTTTGGAAGCTCCAAATCTAAGAAGAAGGCAAATGGAAAATTACCTTTGGAAGAGAAGTTGGTCTCGGAAGGAATGAATTCTTCCGAAGCACTGAAGTCTGCTGCAGTGACTGCAGAATCTTCCGAAGGTTCAGTCATCAAAACTTCCGAAGCCCCAAAAGCTTTCAAAGTTTTGAAGGTCAATTCCAAGACTCCAAAGGTGGTGTGGAAGTCTAAGAAAGACCAAGTGACTGAAAATTCTCCATCAACAACAGCTCAAGATTCTTCTAGCACAACCGATCTATTACTGTTGCATTACCTTCTATTATACTTAGTGAGCCCAAGACAAATAAGGCTTTGGTTTCCAAATGTAACTAATCATTTTCTTTGTGCAAGAACAGCTCAAGACAAACAAGAATGTCTGGATCATTGATAGTGGCTGTTCCAGGCACATGACAGGCAATAGGTCACTACTCCATAACTTTGAGAGAATTGATGGAGGACCTGTTGCTTTTGGAGGAGATGAAGGTGGTTACATTTCTGGAACGTGCAAGGTCATAAATGGTAAGCTCAGCATTGAAAAGGTAAACTTTGTCAAGGACCTTGGGTACAATCTTCTGAGTGTATCCCAATTTTGTGATCAGTCATAACATGCTCTTTACTGAGCATGAGTGTATTGTTCTCAAGCCTGGAGTGGTCATTCCTCATAAGCACATCCTGCTTAGAGCCCCCAAGTAAGGGAACATGTACAAGATGGGCTTGCAAGAAACATCTCCCTCTGGAGAAGTTTCATGCTTTCTGTCTAAAGCCAATAGTGATGAGTCTTTCCTATTGCATAAAAGAATGTGCCATGTAAACTTTAAGAACATGAATAAACTAATTAAACATGATTTGGTAACTTGAATGCCAAAGAAAGAGTTTACAAGTGATGATCATTGTGTTGCATGCCTGAAAGGGAAGCAACGTAAGGTATCTCACAAGGCTAAGGAAAGGAACTCCATCACTACTCCCCTACACTTATTACATATGGATCTACTAGTGCAATGAGTCTAGGAAGGACCTCTTATTGTTTGGTGATCACAGATGATTTTACAAGATTCACTTGGGTTTTCTTTCTTAGAACTAAGGATGAGACCCCTGAGATTCTGTAGAATTTCATCTTAAAAATTGAGAATCAAAGTGATCACAAGGTCAAAACCATAAGATGTGATCAAGGGACAGAATTCAAGAATCAAATCCTTGATACATTTTATGATGAAAAAGGTATTACAAGACAATATAGTGCTCCCAGGACTCCTCAGCAAAATGGTGTTGCTGAAAGGAGAAACAAGACACTAATTGAAGCTGCAAGAACTATGTTGTCTGACTCTAAACTGCCCATCACCTTCTGGGCAGAGGCAGTAAACACTGCTTGCTATGTGTAAAACAGAGTTTTAGTAGTTAAGACACATGGTAAGACTCCTTATGAACTTTGGCACAAGAGAAAACCTTTCATTGGTTTTCTCAGGTCATTTGTATGTCCTTGCACCATCTTGAATACCAAAGATCAAATTGTCAAATTTGCTGAGAAATCAGATGACGGACACTTCATTGGATACTCTTCCCAGGCTAAGGCTTATAGAGTATACAATCTCAGAACTAGAATTGTTGAGGAGTCAGCCAATGTGACTTTCAATGAACACACACCCTGTGTGGCTGGTTCGGGTCCTGACTAGCTATTTGATCTTGATTTAGTTACCAACTGTTTTAACAAATCTTGTGAGAATGTTTCAGGATCTGCAGAAAATTTAAATACAGGTGATCCTGATCCAAGATTTGAGTTAGGAAGACCTTCAACTCATACATCTTCAGCTCCAGTTGGAACTACTTCAGCAAATGAGGTTTCTATCAACACTACAATGACAAATTCAGCTGATACATCTGGGTGCCTTCAAATTCCAGCTCAGAGGCTCCACAGCCAGATAAAGATACCTCAATTGTGGAAGACAACAATGGTGATGGTGAAAGTGATCAGGAATTTCTTGATGCTAATAACCACACCATAGATGACAACATTAATGATATCACACACTCATTGGATCAAGTCAATCTTGATAAGTGTGGTGAAGTGGAGGGTGAATCATCTATGCCAGATCTATATTTCTCAAATTTAGATCTTTCTCAGCAACTTGCTGTGATCCCTCAGCTTAGGATCCACAAGTCTCACCCCACCACAAACATCACAAGTGCTTTGGATTCAAAATCAGATGCTGGACTATGGATTTAACTTCAAGGAGACTCCTATTCACATAGACAACAATAATGCTATCTCTATCACTGAGAATCTGTGCAGCACTCAAGGACCAAACACATCAATATCAGGTATCATTTAATAAGAGATATTGGAGATGTTGTCACAGGGGTAAGAACAAGAGGACAAACCCATGAAGCAAATGTTTGTCTTCACTCTTGTTTCTTATCCCAGATAGAGCCAAAGAAGGTTGTTGAGGCTCTAAAGGATGGAAGTTGGTTTGAAGCTATGCAACAAGAGTTGCTTCAATTCAAAAGGCAAAAAGGTCGGAACCTTTGTCCTCTTCCTCATGGCAAGACAACCATTGGAACCAAATGGGTGTTTAGGAATAAGAAGGATGATAGAGGTATTATCATCAAGAACAAGGCAAGACTAGTTGTATACACACAAGAAGAAGGGATTGACTACACTGATGTCTTTGCTCCTATAGCAAGATTAGAAGCTGTTAGGATTCCTGGCATTTGCTGCATCCAAGAACTTCAAGGTCTTTCAACTTGATGTGAAGTGTGTTTTTCTGTATGGAGTGATTGATGAAGAGGTGTATGTCAAACAGCTACCTGGTTTGTAGACCTTGATCATCCTGATTATGTCTACAAGCTTGACAAAGCTCTTTATGAGCTGCATCAGGCACCCAGGAAGTGGTATAAGATATTGTCTGAGTATCTTTGCAAACATGGATACAGGAGAGGAACTATAGATGGAACTCTCTTCATCAAAGGACAGGGAAATGACTTATTGCTAGTTCAAGTGTATGTAGATGAAATCATCTTTGGTTCAACTAATCCAAAGCTCTGCAAAGACTTTGAGAAGCTGATGAAAGACAGATTTGAAATGAGTGCAATGGGAGAACTCAATTTCTTTCTGGGAATTCAAGTGAAGCAAGTTGAAGATGGTATCTTCATAATTCAGTCAAAGTACGTTCAAGACATTGTAAGGATTCCTGAAGTCTGATGCAATCCAAAACATCCTAAGTGTCTCAGCAACATGCACTAAGTACTGAAGTGAAGAATGCTTCGGAAGTTTTACACAATGCATTAGAAAATACTCTAAGTGTAAAATCTTCCGAAGCCAAGACCAATATCTTCCGAAGCCAAACATGAAGTCTTCCGAAGCTTCAGAGACAAAGTCTTCCGAAGCTTCAGCCTATGAAGACAGATTTCTTCCGAAGACTTTTAGTACACATGCTTTATCTGATGTACTGTTCCATAAAGCACTTTTTCCGCTGCATCTCTGTAAAGTCACCAACTTACATGAGTTGGTGAAAAGGTCCATGCTTTTGGTAACTGTACATTGAGGTCTTGAGTCTGTAACTTTCCACTTTATGTACTTTATCCTTTTTGTAATGTATAAGGATGTGAGCTATGGCATGTCATAGTCACAAGGTCAAAAGGCAGATATGCCTTTTGATCCTACAATTGATTTTGTTAGTGTCTAGTCAATTGTATCCAGCTGGCTTTCAAAGTATAGCCGGCTGTAGGTTGTAGTATAAGTATTTCAAGTTCTTGTATCTTTCTTTATGCTTTGTAACACTTGTAAAAGAACTTGAGAAAGCAATATACTGCCTCCTTGAAACCCATACTCTCTTGTTTTGTCTCTTGCTTTACTTGTGTTCTTTGTATCACTTTGGTTAACCCAGTTCACTGTTTGATTAAAGTTTAGTTAATCTCCTCATTGTGTTGTTGTGTTGTAATTGTGTTTAAGCCCTTAAACGGTCCTGCAATTGGTATCAGAGCTTTCCAGGCTCTTGATATAAGATCTAACCATCTTAAGATCCTACACACACAAAAACTAAACTCTTCAAATGGCTTCCATCTCAAAGACTGATATGGAGACTGGAACCATGAACAAATCCCCACTGATCACTCTTGATGATTTTGACACCTGGTGCATGAGGATGGAAGGCTTCATCAGGTCTCTTGATTCAAGAATGTGGGAATCTGTTGAGAATGGACCTTTCATACCCAGCACCCCCTCTGCTACTGGTGCTGGTATGATTCCTAAAGATGTGGCCAACTACTCAGATGAAGATAGAAAAAGAGTAGAGATTGATAGGAAGGCCATGACTGCTCTTCAGACTGCTCTCCCAAACTCTGTATACAGAGGTTTTAAGAAGTGCAAGACAGCCAAACAGCTGTGGGATGCACTGAAGCTGATGTATGAAGGCTCCTCTGAAGCCAAGGAGAACAAGAAAGATCTTCTGAAGCAGCAGTTTGAAAATTTCACCTTCAAAGCAGGTGAAACCATGACCCAACAATACTTCAGGTATGTTGAGATTGTGGATACCCTAGTGGATGGAGGAGTTCCTCTTGAGAACAGGGACATTGTAAGGAAGTTCATGTCCTCACTTCCTAGGCAATGGACACACTATTGTGTGGTGATCAAGAGGACTGAGAACCTTAAGACTCTTACTCTTACAGAGTTGTATGGGATTCTCAGTGGATACCAGATGGAGATGAACATGCAAGGTTCATCTGGCAACTCCAACAATCAAATGGGTTCAGCCCTTCATGTGGTTGAAAGGGACAGCATAGAACCCCAACATCATCTCATATGCTACCCTGACAACTCACAAAAGGGTCCTTTCATCACCTTCCCGGAGACACCAAGGGAGAACTTTACTCAAGGAAGCCCATTCCAAGAGACAAGTTCTTCTCAAGCCTTTGTGTCTGCTGATGAAAGCTGTGGGAATTATCTTTTCACTCTTGAAGACCTGGACTGTATCCATCCAGATGACCTGGAATACATGGAGATAGTTCAGCAGATGGCTCTCCTCACTCACAGAGCCAAGAAGTTCTACAAGAGGACAGGAAGAAGATTTCCAAGCAATGCTACCAGTGGTAAGTTTGGGCTGGATAAAAGCAAAGTTAAGTGTTACAACTGTAACCTTATGGGTCACTTTGTTAGGGAGTGTAAGGCACCTAAAGCAAATGGGGGCCAAACACAACCCAGACCAAACTACACTGACAAAGCCCCTCAGGCTGAGAAGACAAAGCAACATGCTGCTGTTGCTGTTGAAGAGGGAGGCTTTGACTGGAGCTTTCAGGTGGAAGATGCTTCTCCAAACCAAGCACTGATGGCTGACCATGATGAAGCCAAGGTATTGGAACATCTATGCTCTCCTGAATGCATTGCTAAAGTAAATAGATACAGGTCCTACAACTTAGAGATGAGATCTGATCTTGAGTCATTAAACATATTAAAATCTGATTTTAGAAAGTCTGAAAATGATTACAAGTTAAAATAGAGGACTTGGAGAAAACCATTTCAGTACTAAAACATGAACATACAGATTTTAGAACTCAGATCCAAGATCTCATCACTAAGTTGACTGAGTGCCAGGCTGAGCTTGTGATCAGCAAAGCCAAGGCAGAGAAGAGTGTTCTTGAAGAAGAGACCTTCAAGAACATGATATCCTCATCCCTGCACAACAAAGTTTGTTATCAAAATAGACAGGGACTGGGATCAAATGAGATAGCTCCTCCACACACAATCTTGTCTGTAAGATCTCCTAGGTGTGGAACTTGTGAAGATGAGCTTCCTCTCATAGATCCTGTAAGTGAGGATGATGAAGAAGTGATAGTGAAGAATTCCTCTGAGAAGAGTGAAGAAGAGGATTCTTCCAAGGGCCACTATCCTTCTGAGGAGAAGAAATCAACTGTGATGACCAAGTCCAAGAGAAAGAACTTGATCAGGAAGAGCAAAAGAAAAGCAAAGAAGGCTCAAGAAATCAAGGCTACTTTTGATGCTAAGCAGAAACAAGTTTTTATCTCTGCAGGTTTCAAAGTAGTAAGGACTGAAGACATCAACCAAGACTCCTCAGCTAAGAGTCATGGTTCTTGTTCAAATCATCTCAGTGCAAAGAAGAAGACTGAGCTGCTGTGTACCACTGCTGCACAGCCTGGACCATCAAACTCCAAGAACAGTTCACAGCCCAAAAGAACTGTCTCAGCATCTACCAAGATGAAGGTGGAGAAGGGATGTGACCAAAGCCAGTCTTGCTCTCAAAAGGAGACTTCTTTGAAGAAGAAAATGTTATGTGTCATGTGTGAAAGTACTTCTCACATTGCTAAGGATTGCCCATACAATCCTAAAAGTACTGTCCACATGACCAAAACAAAGACTTCAAAGAGTCTCAAGAAGTCTCAAGCTTCGGAAGGAAAGTCTGTTTCCTTCGGAAGCTCCAAATCAAAGAAGAAGGTAAATGGAAAATTACCTTCGGAAGCAAAGTTGGTCTCGGAAGAAAGGAGTTCTTCCGAAGCACTGAAGTCTGCTGCAGTGACTGTAGATTCTTCCGAAGGTTCAGTCATCAAAACTTGTGAAGTTCCAAAAGCTTCTAAGGTTTTGAAGGTCAAGTCCAAGACTCCAAAGGTGGTGTGGAAGTCTAAGAAAGACCAAATGACTGAGGTTTCTCCATCAACAACAGCTGAAGATCCCCATAGTACAACCATAGGATCTATTACTGTTGCATTACCTTCTATTACACTTAATGAGCCCAAGACAAGTAAGGCTTGGGTTTCCAAATGTAACTAATCATTTTCTTTGTGCAGGAACAGCTCAAGACAAACAGGAATGTCTGGATAATTGACAGTGGCTGTTCCAGGCACATGACAGGCAATAGGTCTCTACTCCATAATTTTGAGAGAATTGATGGAGGACCAGTTGCTTTTGGAGGAGATGAAGGTGGTTACATTTCTGGAAGGGGCAAGGTCACAAATGGTAAGCTCAGCATTGAGAAGGTAAACTTTGTTAAGGAGCTTGGGTACAATCTTCTGAGTGTATCCCAATTTTGTGATCAGAGTCATAACATGCTCTTTACTGAGCATGAGTGCATTGTTCTCAAGCCTGGTGTGGTCATTCCTCATGAGCATATCCTGCTCAGAGCCCCCAGGAAAGGGAACATGTACAAGATGGATTTGCAAGAAACATCTCCCTCTGGAGAAGTTTCATGCTTTCTATCTAAAGCAAATAGTGATGAGTCTTTCCTATGGCATAAAAGAATGTGCCATGTAAACTTTAAGAACATGAATAAATTAATTAAACATGATCTGGTAACTGGAATGCCAAAGAAAGAGTTTACAAGTGATGATCATTGTGTTGCATGCCTGAAAGGGAAGCAACACAAGGTATCTCACAAGCCTAAGGAAAAGAACTCCATCACTACTCCCCTACACTTGTTACATATGGATCTCTTTGGCCCCACCAGTGTAATGAGTTTAGGAAGGACCTCTTACTGTCTGGTGATCACAGATGATTTTACAAGATTCACTTGGGTCTTTTTCCTTAGAACTAAGGATGAAACCCCTGAGATTCTGAAGAATTTCATCTTAAAAGTTGAGAATCAATGTGATCACAAGGTCAAAACCATAAGATGTGATCAAGGAACTGAATTCAAGAACCAAATCCTTGATACATTTTGTGATGAAAAAGGTATTACAAGACAATATAGTGCTCCCAGGACTCCTCAGCAAAACGGAGTTGCTGAGAGGAGAAACAGGACACTTATTGAAGCTGCAAGAACTATGTTGTCTGACTCTAAACTGCCTATCACCTTCTGGGCAGAGGCAGTTAATACTGCTTGCTATGTGCAAAACAGAGTTTTAGTAGTTAAGACACATGGTAAGACTCCTTATGAACTTTGGCACAAGAGGAAACCTTTCATTGGTTTTCTCAGGTCATTTGGATGTCCCTGCACCATCTTGAATACCAAAGATCAAATTGCCAAGTTTGCTGAGAAATCAGATGATGGACATTTCATTGGATACTCTTCCCAAGCTAAAGCTTATAGAGTATACAATCTCAGAACTAGAATTGTTGAGGAGTCAGCCAATGTGACTTTCAATGAGCACACTCCCTGTGTGGCTTTTCTGGTCCTGATTGGCTGTTGATCTTGATTTAGTTACCAACTGTTTTAACAAATCTTGTGAGCATGTTTCAGGATCTGCAGAAAATTTAAATACAGGTCCTGATCCAAGATTTGAGCTAGGAAGACCTTCAACTCATACATCTTCAGCTCCATTGGAACTACTTCAGCAAATGAGGTTTCTATCAGCACAACAATGACAAATTCAGCTGATACATCTGGCATGCCTTCAAATTCCAGCTCAGAGGCCTCTCAACCAGATAAAGACACCTCACTTGTAGAAGACAACAATGGTGATGGTGATAGTGATCAGGAATTTCTTGATGCTAATAACCATACCATAGATGACAACATCAATGATGTCACACACTCATTGGATCAAGTTAATCTTGATAAGTGTGATAATGTGGAGGGTGAATCTTCCAGACCAGATCTAAATTTCTCAAATTTGGATCTTTCTCAACAACTTGCTGTGATCCCTCAGCTAAGGATCCACAAGTCTCACCCCACAACAAACATCATTGGAGATGTTGTCACAGGGGTAAGAACAAGAGGACAAACCCATGAAGCAAATGTTTGTCTTCACTCTTGTTTCTTATCTCAGATAGAGCCAAGAAAGTTGATGAAGCTCTAAAGGATGGAAGTTGGGTTGAAGCTATGCAACAAGAGCTGCTTCAATTCAAAAGGCAGAAAGTTTGGAACCTTTGTCCTCTTCCTCATGGGAAGACTACCATTGGAACCAAATGGGTTTTTAGAAAAAAGGATGATAGAGGAATCATCATCAAGAACAAGGCAAGACTAGTTGTTCAAGGATACACACAAGAAGAAGGGATTGACTACACTGATGTCTTTGCTCCTGTAGCAAGACTAGAAGCTGTTAGGATATTCCTGGCATTTGCTGCATCCAAGAACTTCAAGGTCTACAACTTGATGTAAAGTGTGCTTTCTTATATGGAGTGATTGATGAGAGTTTATGTCAAACAGCCACCTGGTTTTGTAGACCCTGATCATCCTGATTATGTCTGCAAGCTTGACAAAGCTCTTTATGGGCTGCATCAGGCACCCAAGAAGTGGTATGAGACACTATCTGAGTATCTCTGTAAACATGGATACAGGAGAGGTACTATAGATGGAACTCTCTTCATCAAAGGACAGGGAAATGACTTATTGCTGGTTCAAGTATATGTAGATGACATCATCTTTGGTTCAACTAATCCAAAGCTCTGCAAAGACTTTGAGAAGCTGATGAAAGACAGATTTGAAATGAGTTCAATGGGAGAACTCAATTTCTTCTGGGAATTCAAGTGAAGCAGGTTGAAGATGGCATCTTCATAAGTCAGTCAAAGTATGTTCAAGACATACTCAAGAGGTTCAACATGACTGATTGTAAGATTGCTAAGACACCCATAGCCAGAAACCACTCCCTTGGTCCTGATCTGAGGGGGAGTGTGTAGATGAACACTTATACAGGGCTATGATTGGGTCTCTTATGTATCTTACAGCTAGCAGGCCTGATATCATGTTTTGCTACATGTATTTGTGCAATATCAAGCCAACCCTAAGATGTCTCACTTAATCACTGTGAAAAGGATTTTAAGATACCTCAAAGGTGCTTCAACACTGGTCTATGGTATCCAAAGAATCCAAATTTCAATCTGTATGCCTATACAGATAGTGATTATGGTGGTTGCAACATGACTGCAAAGTCTACATCTGGGGGATGTCAATTCCTTGGTGGAAGGGTGGTCTCATGGCAATGCAAGAAACAATCCTGTGTGTCTGCATCAACTGCTGAGGCTGAATACATTGCTGCTGCAAGCTGCTGTGCTCAAGTGCTTTGGATTCAAAATCAGATGCTGGACTATGGATTTAACTTCAAAGAGACTCCTATCCACATAGACAACAATAGTGCTATCTCTATCACTGAGAACCCTGTGCAGCACTCAAGGACCAAACACATCAACATCAGGTATCATTAATAAGAGATAACTATGAAAAGGGATTAATTAAACTAGTCAAAGTTCATACAGATGAACAATATGCTGATCTGTTCACAAAAGCTTTTGATGAACAGAGATTTAAGTATCTGATATCAGCTATTGGGATGATTAACTTTGAGTAGACTTTTCTTAAAACTAATTCTAATTATTTCTTCTTAAAATTGTGTGTCCTAAGTTGTCTAGTTCATCACTTTCATAAGCTCATGTTTTCTTTGGATGTAAAATTCTTTTTGAAGACTTTCCTTAGATTCTTGAAAATTTTCTAACTTCGGAAGATAAAATTTTATCTTCGGAAGAAAACATGTCTTCAAAATGAATAACTGTCTAAGAGATTTTACCTTCGGAAGAAGTCTAACCATCTTCCGAAGCTTAAATATCTATCTCAGACACTTATTTATTTTTAAGGACTTTTTCCTTCCGAAGCAAAATTAACTCTCGGAAGCTTGTTTATTCTTATACAAAGCATTCAAGGGTTTATTTCTTTTCCGAAGCATAAATTTTCAAGACTCTCAGGAAAATCTTCCGAAGCCATTTTAGCTTCGGAAGCTTTTTCATTACAACTTCCGAAGACAAATTACCTTCGGAAGCTTTTCGAATTCCAAGAAAACTATTTTTGAGCAAAAGTAAACTACCTTTGCAGAGGTGGGACCGACTTCCGGATTCAAAGTTATCTCTTTCATTAACTTTGGTTCAAATCCCTTTTCACACATAAATACCCACGGTTCCCCCTCTTTCCCACTATCTTCCTCAATTCCACTATTCCTTTAACCTAAATTCTCTAAACCGCTTGCTTTCTACCTTTCTTCACCCTTAAGCTTCTGAAATGGCCAACCTAAACCGCAGAAACAACCCAGATTTCTCCATGCAACTTCACAGGCAACATAATCAAGTTGCTCTGTTAAGCTCTGAGAAAGATGCAAGTTTCTCAAGATTTGCCAACTTAACCCATTCAACACTTCACCTCCCTGACCATTGATCCTACTCTATATGAGATCACTTGCTTGAATTCTGGAAGACCTGCCAAGAGGTCATTATGGATGGGGAGAAGGCACTGTCTGCCACAGTGCAAGGGAGGACAATCTTCATCACTCCGGCCATCATTAACCAACACTTGCAGCTGGATGATGAAGAAGGTGAGTTGTCCTTCCCAAAGGAAGCTGTAAATCATTACTTTGAGCAGATGGGCTATGAGGGAGATTTCTCTGTAAAGACCTTCAGTAAAGGGAAGGTCTCATCCCAGTGGAAATACCTGCTCATGTGGTTATCCACAGCTTATCAAATAAGCATGGTGGATGGGACCAGATTCCTGAGGATCTCTCCTTTATAGTTCATGGAATGGTTCAGGGGGTCAAGTTCAGGTATTCACAATTTGTTTATACTAATTTACTTGCAAACTTAGACTCCTTAGAGTATTACATGTTTCCTAGATATGTTCAACACATTCTCAACTGTGAACTGGGCTCACAGTTGAGGGAAACAAGTAATATTCTTAAATTGGGACAGATGAAGCCCGGCATCTTTAAAATAATGAAGAAGCCAACTGTAGGCTTCTCAGGGGTAGAAACAGCCCTAGTCCCCAAAATGTTAGAGCTCATTGCTCAAGGTGACAACCTAGCAACACAAGCTAGTGTTGAACCCACACCTCTTTTACCCTTACCTCTAAAAAGACCAGAAATCACCCTCACCTACCAAAGAAAAATCCAAACGAACCCCTGCTCAGGCTATTGAGTCTGTGCAGGCCCCATATACTCAACCTTACAGGAGGAAGTGGACACTAGAGCTCCCACTTCTCCTGAGGAGCAAACCACTCCCATTTCTTCACCTATCAGGGCTGAGGTTCCTCATGCTCACCCTGATGAGCTCACAACCCAACAGCCTTAAGCCTTCACTCTGAGTCTCAACACTCAAGTGAACAACCTTCAGGGGACAGTTACCATCCCCAGCCTTTAGATCTCAACCAACCAATTCCCAACCTATCCTTCTATACTGATGAAGACTTAGGATTCAGTGAGTACCATGAGTCTCTCTTCTCCTCCCCTACTCAAAGAGAGATGAGTACCTCTGACTCTCCTCAGTCTATCCCACATCAGTCACCTATTACTGAGGTGGACACTTCTGAACATGTTCAGGATGTCCATATGGAAGAGGCTCTCACTTTTGAAAGTGATTACATCATTAAGACCTCAACCATGGCAACTCAGCCCACTGGCATCTCAACTGAGGTTGCCAGTGAGCAGAGAAAAACCAGCAGCCAAGAACCTCAAGCTGGTGGTGAGAGAGAGGACTTTGGTCCAATCATCTCATCCCCCAATGATTCTTCTGATGAAGATGAGGGGAATTTGAGACTAAAGGTGCAGAAATTGTCAAAAACATGCTCCTATTTAGTCTCTAAGGTTAGTCACTTGGAATCTCAGGTGACTACCTTACAAAATAGGGTCAATGATCAGCAACTTCAGATTTCATATCTAAAGGAAAAACTAGCTGGGAGACCTTTAAGGAGAGCTCAACCAGGAACACAAGAACCTGTGGAAGTGATTGACTTATCCTCCAGCTCACCTATGCAAGTGGGTGATGCTACCAAAAAGGGGGAGAAAGTTATTACAACCAAAGAACCTGGGAGTTCTTCACAGAGAATGGACATAGAGGACTCACCATCCTCACTTGCTGTTGTGCATTCTCAGCAACTTCCTCAAGTTCACATTAATGTGGACTCTATAGACTCAATTATCAGGAGTCTCTTTGATGAAGGTATACCAAGGGCTGTCTCATCTCCACCACAAGGAACTGGCAACTACATCATAAGGTGGAGGTATGATGCTGACAGAAGAGCCCTTATCCTTCACAGAGTTCAAGGTCAACAAGAAGTGTTTAATTTCCAAAGCCTGAACTTCTATGAAAGTTTGGATTTAGTCAACATGCCACTTGTCAATCCAAGCAATTCAAGACAAGCTGACAGGCTGGCTCAAAGAATCCAAGATAGGATCCTTGCAGAGTTCTCTCTAAGAAGGAGACTTAGGCAATCAGACAATGTCATCGGTCAACTGGATGTTAAGGTTGACCCTAAGATTAGTTTCATAGGGGAAACCTTGACTGAAGGCCCAGTGGCAGAACCTGAGATCCCTGTCTCATCATCAACAACTGCTGTAGAGGTCCAAACTCCTTCTGAGACACCTGCTGGTGAAGGTGTTTCTCAGCCTCTCTCTGGCCAGAGCATGGAAGCTACACCAAGCAATGAAGGCCAAGCCTCTATCCACCCTGAGTCACAAAGCTCTGTTGGTGACAAAGGGAAAAGGAAAATGACTCCTGAGAAAATTGAGGAGGAAGAGAGAGAGAAGAAAAGGAAGCTAAGGGGAGAAAGTTCTTCTGGGTCATCTAGCTTTATGCAAGCTGCAATCAGGGCTGCCCCCAGACCAAATACTCAAGATGATGAGTTAAGGGCAGTCAGGATTACCTATTTACAGACCAGAAACTATGATATTGATGAAATCATCTCCTTCCCCTTAGAAGAGTTAAATGAACTGGCTGACATGGAAGTGTCAAGAGAGATGAGGAGAAAGAGGATGCAAGGCTACTTCTCCAATTCAAAGAGGAGAAGAGACAGAAAAGACTCTACAAGCATGCTCCCACTCTCTCTCCGGTTCAAGAAAGTCCTGCACAAGAAGATGTGGCTCCACAAGAACCTCAGGTAGATAAAGAAGAAGATAGGATCAAGATGATCAACTACCTGAGTGCCACATGCTTCTATCAGGCAGATGCACTTCTTCCCCTGTCCTATGACTTCATTGAGTTTGAGTACCTAAAGCAACTTGAGCTTGAGCTAGTCAAAGAAAGAAAGACAACCAAAAGGAAGCTAAGGGAAGAAGCTGCAAAGTCAAGAGCCATCATTCAAAAGAGTATAAAAAAGTCTGCTGACAGACAAAGAATGATGAGCTTCTTGAAGCTATATGGATTCTCCGGAAGGAGACTTGGCCCTATGTCTCTATCCACAATGGATGAGCATATAAGGGTGATCAAGCAGAAGATTAAGAGTGTAGAACTGATTGACTTGCACTCTCTTCCAAGTCAAGTCCCACCTGAAGTGGAGGTCAAGTTTGAACAACCTGAGACACCTCAACCAGAACCTCCAGCTGAGCCTCAGCAAGCTTCATCTTCTGATCCAAGGCAGGGTCAAACTCCCTCTCATTCTGAACCTGTAAGGGAGGAACACCCAACTGAGAAAGACAATGATGATCAACATGGTGCTGCAGACCAGTCTTCTCAGTTAAAGTCATCTAAGAGGAAGAAGAGAATGGCTTCTAAACCAAAGACAAAGAAGAAGAAGCCTAAGTCATCTACCTCTACACCTCAGGGTGAATCAGATCAACCTGAGGAAGTGCATGATGAGGCAGCCCAATCAACTCCTATGCAAGTGGCTCCTCTAACAACTGAGACACCCAGCTTGTCCTGGACTTACTCTACCAATCCAGAAAGATGGCATGTTATCAGAGATCAAAGGTGTTGAGAATGTCTACTCCTGGCAAGACATAATCAACTTACCTCTGCATGATCTCTTTGAAATGAGAAGATACTATGAGAGTCTTGATGATCCTGACCATCTAATGAAGAAAGGAATGGTCATGATTGTACTAAAGACTACAACATTTGAAGATCTTCTAAGTGTTTTGGTAGCATCAGCCTAGGGGGAGTTTGTAAGGATTCCTTAAGTCTGATGCAACCCAAAACATCCAAAGTGTCTCTGCAACATGCACTAAGTACTGAAGTATAGAATGCTTCGGAAGTTTTACACAATGCATTAGAAAATACTCTAAGTGTAAAATCTTCTGAAGCCAAGACCAATATCTTCCGAAGCCAAACATGAAGTCTTCCGAAGCCTCAGAGACAAAGTCTTCCGAAGCTTCAACCTATGAAGACAGATTTCTTCCGAAGACTTTTAGTATACATGCTTTATCTGATGTACTGTTCCATAAAGCACCTTTTCCGCTGCATCTCTGTAAAGTCACCAACTTACATGAGTTGGTGAAAAGGTCCATGCTTTTGGTAACTGTACATTGAGGTCTTGAGTCTGTAACTTTCTACTTTATGTACTTTATCCTTTTTGTAATGTATAAGGATGTGAGCTATGGCATGTCATAGTCACAAGGTCAAAAGGCAGATATGCCTTTTGATCCTACGATTGATTTTGTTAGTGTCAAGTCAATTGTATCCAGCTGGCTCTCAAAGTATAGCCGGCTGTAGGTTGTAGTATAAGTATTTCAAGTTCTTGTATCTTTCTTAATGCTTTGTAACACTTGTAAAAGAACTTGAGAAAGCAATATACTGCCTCCTTGAAACCCATACTCTCTTGTTCTATTTCTTTACTTTACTTGTGTTCTTTGTATCACCTTGGTTAATCCAGTTCACTGTTTGATTAAAGTTTAGTTGTTCTCCTCATTGTGTTGTTGTGTTGTAATTGTGTTCAAGCCCTTAAACGGTCCTGCATTATGTTTAGTACTTATTTATATATGTTGAAAATTACATAATGTCTATGATTTTAATTATAAAATGAATATATGATGGTTTGTATTTATTTAGTTTAGTAAATTTCGTTTGTGTTCATTAACGTTTATGAATATTTATGTGTGTTCACTTGCATTCGTTTGCGTTCGTTTATGTTCGTGAAACAAACAAAAAAAATCTCGTTCGATAAGCGTTCGTTAACAGTTCTTTAATAAGTTATTTTTTTAATTAACAAACACAAACAATGCATCATTCGTGTTCATTTGGTTCGGTTACAACCCTACATATGATTATTTTCTCTACATACAGCCTCCTGAAACAAAACGTGTCGGGTTCAATCGTTCTGGCTAGGAGGTATACATTTATAAGAGGCAAATCATTATTAGAAAGTTCTCTCGCTTGATTAGGGTTTTTCTCGCGATGGAGTCAAATATCTATAAAAAAGATGAGAGTACCAACAATTAATTTAAATTACGAAAAAGACTAGTACCAATAAATAATATCATAAAGTTAAATTGACTAAATAGAAGTGTAGTCACCATTCATTCGAGATCTAACAATGACCCCTCCTAAATCCAATTATTGCAAGATGCAAAAAAGTCAAGATGCTGAGACATGCCAGCTTCAAATGCTAATTTTATGTTTTTAAGATGTAGTTTTTTTATTTGAAACTTTGTATTTATATTCAATAATATAATATTTTGTTATAAATATAGTAGTTAAATTATAAAGTATGCGAGTTATAAAGATTATGGTATTGCATGTAATGTTGAACGGATAAATCTTCAAACGCTTCGCTATTACATATATTTTCAAACACTTAGGTTTTTAATTGTATTTTGCACCATTTCACTCAATATACGCGTTATATCATACATTTCACCAATCATCTCATTTCACATCATCTCACCACCAAGAAAATGATCACACCCCTTTTAATGTCACATCCTATAAATTAACATAAAATCTTATATTAATTTATTATATGTGTGTAGAGGGACCCACCATAATTTCCTCATGCTCGTTAACCCACTCACGCCCGCCTCTTTAACGCCCCTTCACACCGGGTGAGTGTGATATGCGACGTCCTTTAAAAGCCAACTCAATCATTAATGTCCGGGGCGGTAACGTATACCGCAAGGCCTTGTATGGTAAAGGTTTTATTTTGTGTCTTGTGGTTCGGAGGTTCTTAAAGGAAATGGTTGGTGAGTTTGTTGGGAGTTAAAGCCATAACTCAGGTGAGGGTTTTAATTATAATTCATATTTTTATTGGGCTGTATAAATTTTAAAAAAAATATCATTCTTTAAGTTTGAGACTAGAATTTTAACTTTAATGTTTCGTTCATCAAGTATAAAATAGTGGGAATCACTGTGTGATATGCCGTAAACGGTTTTGTATAAGATTTAAATCGAAAGACATACATAAGTTATCACGTTGTAATGGAATATTTCATATGTTTGAAAACATTATCCTTTTGTGAAAATGGTTGAGCGTTAATGAATATGAAAGTAAATTTGTAAAATAAGTAATTATTTTATAATATGATTCGGGTGGGACTAAATCTACATTTTACACATAATATATGTCATGTAAACAAAAGATAAAGCAGTAAAACAACTAAAAAGTTTACAACCGTGTTTGACGAATCTTATATATCATTTTGTTTCATGACTATTGTAGAAAGCATAAAGGTAAATAATGAAACCATATTCCGGCATTTTGTAGTCTTACGAAGAGTGGAAAGAAAAAAAGTGGTACAAAAAGTTATGTTCTTCTACACTAATAATAACTCTTTGTTTAACTATATATACTAGAAAAGGTTCAAATACAATATGATTTTACCCTGAGAGATGTAAGAAGTTAAATGAATTTAACTAACGAACTTTAGGAGAGAATTCTCCCAAGAAAACCAAAACCCAATGAAGAATAACAACAAGTGATGGGTAGAAGGAAGGGGAAATAATAAGTGAAGAAGATGAAGACTATGTAGGAGTCCACAAAAGCCTTTTATATTGTTCCTTGCCAACCTACAGGCAGAGGAGTCTCATATGTGAAATTATGATAGTTATTCAACGAGCATGTGGACATGAGGAACACATATGTTGTTGGGTATCATGCATGGGTTTTTAACAATTAAAGCCATTTCCTTTAGATTAAAAGATCCAATATTTACTAAATTTATAGCGAGAGCATTTATGCGATTAACAATTTATAACCAATAAGGCATCCAATTACACACGACTTAAAACGATTAAATTACTACAATCACAAGGTATTTAAAGGTTTAACCTTTAACGATCAATCAAAAGCTTTGCACCTTGGATTCAACAATGGTTTAGCTAGTTAACCTTGTTCATAACATGTAGCTTGCAAAAATAGCAATAAGCAAAAGATCCAAAAACAATAACGGTTGCACACAATGGACGCAAAAATAGATTATGGTAGTGGTTGTCTGTTGCGGCTGTGGAGACCCAAGGGGGTTCAACGAAAATGGCAGGGGTTCTAGGGTTAGCAAAAGTAGGATCAGGTTTCACCCCTAATCCCTTGTTTATATAAATCCATATTTACAATTTAATCCCTATCATTAATGTTTTAGGTCCCCGGTTAATTAACACTTAATAACCTTTCATAACTAACCTTTAATTATCAATAACCTTATGGTATTGATGCTCACAAAGAAATCTAATCAAAACAACCTAAACTCGAATTTAGACTCAAGCTAGAAACTCGAATAAACTAGATTCGGAAAGGACAAAACGAAATTGATTTAATAATGGGGGGAAAAGATTTTCTTTTTTATATATATAAACAGAACCTAAAGAAATAAAATTAACTTTTAATTAATT